>JBCAUA010836364.1:0-12500 GCA_038406235.1 Peronia verruculata
TTACGGAAGCTAGAGCGGCCTGAACGATCCCGTCTCTTTAATTGTTAAAATCTCAAATTTAATAAGCCATCGGCTTCTAATTTGTGTGTCAGTGGGTTTACAATAACTGAAATAATTCGTCTGAGGCAAAAACACAAAGGAACTTGACACAACGAATTCATGTTGCACTACCCCTTTAATGTGCGTAACGTACACACGGGACCTCCGAAATGTATCCCCCCTTAGAGAAGGCCAGACGTCGGGCTTCCCAACCCAAAGGAAGCCAGGGACCGTTGAGTCTCTGAAAAAAAAAAAACGCGGGTTTTCGATCTCCGTGTCCTGTCATCCCCCGATGCAGAACCCGGGAGTCGATCCCGGCCCTTCCATGAGCAGACGCTATACCCATTGAGCCAATGCGTCCCACCAGGCAGTTCTTCTGACATGTCCATGTCATATAGTCCGCCAAGCCCATGTAATAGCAGTGCACCCTCGGCCAGGTGACCGATCACGAAACGCCTTATTAGATGGCAAGCGATGTACAACGCAACCACGCTTAACTGTAACAAGTTCCTATTGAAAATATTATCCAACAGAAAGTTGTGTTCATAAGGGAACAGCTCATGCTAGAGAATAAAGTTGTAAGAAAAGGATTAGATCTAGCTGTGGGCAATGTGTGTGGATATGTTAATTGACCACAAAGAGGGCGCAGAAAATTTTGGTCACTGTCATTATTATTAGGTTACAGTGACAATTATAAAAAAAAATTGTATTGCAAATATGGTCTCCTTACTCACAGGTAAATTTCCACCATAACTGATTCAGGGTATAAAAAGCAGCCTTTTTCCTTTTTTTCTTATGAAGAAACACTTGCGGTTGAAAATGTGAAAAAGTTATTATATCTTGACCTATCTTCTTCATACTTAAGTATTCTACTGAAGTTTTATAACCAGATGACAGGATGACCTTGCAAGATATTCTGATAACGAATATAATATTTGATTACATCACGATCAACCTACCCTCCGGAGCTGAACTCTTTGATCCGGTAGGCTTATGTACACATGACTTCGTTCTCACAGCTGGACACAAACTCCATGTCTGCTTGATACACACAGGTTTTATTTGTAATTGTGGTCTCACTAAGTTCATGGCTCTAGACTCACGTAAGGTATTCACAGAAATACATTACACGAACAAAACCGTTCAAATAACAACGAACAATATTATTGCACCTTTATCAATTCATGAGTTATCGTATCATATACCTTACTACAATTATCAGTTCATGAAACAATGCCGGGAGCTACGTCTCCAGGCGAAACAAAGTGTAATACATTTATGAAGAATGATGACTATGAAGCAAGAAATGTTGAAAACTTACTTACTCTATGTGAAATTATGATAATGATAGTAACAATAATATAGGCTTTCATTATAAACACAGTCTAATTCAAGCACAGTATGGTAGCCCAAATTGTTTCGTGTTCGTCGTTAAAATCATCTTGTACATTTATTTTTTATGACAATGAATATAAATTAAAATAAAGCAGTTAAAATCAAAATAATACACATCATCCATTATTTTTCTTGCCTTTTTAATAGTTTTATTCTAGCTTTTTTATCTTACAAAAACCAAGTTCTGAACTATTAGGCTTTCAGAAAAGCAGTGGGGATTTTGACAAGACGTGGGAATGAACTCTGGCCCATAATGGAACATTAATACTAGCTACATTAGATATGTTTTTCATTCATCCAAAGTGTATTTTGCAGAATGGCGAACAGAGGGGAAAGGGATAGATTCTATATATTTATTTTTCGTATCCTCTATGTGCACTTGCTGATGTTTGCAAGTTGGAAGTAAATATCAAATCAAATAGGCTTCCTATTAATCGCTTAAAGTAACAGACTACGACATAGAATTTTCGGCACAAGAGTCATTTACCATTATGTTTCATGCTAAATATCAGTCTCTCATTAAACTTTCCACAACCCTAGGCTCTTCAGTAATCCAGTTTCAAAACCATGGACTTTGTGCATCATTGCCACGGCATGACAGGATACTAAATGGCTGAGACAGCCTTCTTGTAGGGGAAAAAAAAAACAACTTAAGAAATCATATCTGTAACCGACTTTGTACACTGCCTTTCTGGATAATGGCAGTCTATTAGGTTCTGTTCCTCTTTTGCCTTTTCATTTCTCTCAGTTTCCGGTTTTCATGTTTGGATACAAAAATTAGATCAAATGCGTCTGTCCTCGAAACCGAGTTCACAAGATATTATATCCAAAAGTCTTGACGACTTTGCTTAGTTGCTTATCCAAAACTCAAACAATCCCCATTTAAAAGACCTCTTGAGAAATCTGAGTAATGCATCCTATTGTTCAGTGGTGTAATCTGGTAGCTACAAGACTGATTCAATAAGAATATTATATCTATATCAGAGACCTACTGTACAGATAGCGACTAGCAATCTAGCATTAGGGTTATTCAGATTCCGATTCACATATGTGTGTTTGAGTGTGTGTGTGTGTGTGTGAGAGAGAGAGAGAGAGAAAGAGAGAGAGAATGAGACAGACAGACAGACATGCGGAAAGAGAGATTCTGGGGAGAGAATTGTACTTACTCTGCAATTAAGAAAGCCTTAGATCTAGATCTAGCACTGTGTCTGTGAAGCTGTCATCATTTATTTATATATTTGCCATCTACAGGATGGTAACAAAGGGAAAAGGACGCGCAGTCTGTAACTGTTTGAAAGGTAGATTTATCTTCGGTCCTGTGACTGCTACTTTGAGAGAGCCGATAGGCTAATTCACCAATACTTCAATTTCAGTAGCTTTAATCTGGCGTCTTACAGACAACAGTCAAATCTGTGTAGTTTCAAGCCATCTCACATGTTCTATGAAGTTCTCGGTTCAGACTCCAATAATCAAAACTGAAACAAGAAGTTTGTTGCGAGATGCGACTATTTTTGTCACAATAGCCACACAATTACTGAGAACAAATTAATGTGTTCAAATCTGCATGGGGTGGGTTTGAACCTCTTTCAACAAAAATCTGGCAAATAACATCAAATTCCCACACCTTCGTTTCTGAAACTTATCAATGTGGGTAGGAATATGACAAATGAACATTAATACACGTGGGTCTCTATCGAGACTACAAAACAACACCATATCACACATTTTTCATGTTTGTCTCATCCAACCCTATTATTCTTTCACAAATCTAGATGAAACAATAAAACCTTCAATAAAGATTTTGGCCACCACCTTGGCAAACATCAGAAGACGCATCAACACATGATACTAGTATTAGTGATAACTTCTGAAATGAAAGTATCCAGAGGAGCCAGGTATAATATGGACAACAATGCTTCTGCCTGATCCAGCATCTACTACCTCTAAGTGGACCAGGAGACTAGTAAGCAGGGAGTACAAGCATGAGCATAGCCAATACTTCGAGATATACCACCAGTTTGTAGATGAAAGATACAAAAAAAAAAAAAAAAAAGTTACTTGTGAGCAGGCCTGAGTAATCAACCCACTTTACTTTATATATTACGGTACATTTTTTTTTCCTTTCTAGTTAGAGGCTAACTGGAGTTAGATTCGATTTCGGCCCAAACCGTTGTAGGACAAAACTTGACGATGACTGCAAAATGAGGACGCTCAGTGACAGAACAAGATTTATTTTTACAGTACTTGAGAAGTCCGTGTTCATAGTTTCCTCACGAAGAATTAATCAGACAAAAGCTAAACCAGTTGGAGCAAAATTGTGGTGTTCGTCAGTCGGAAATGACGATGACCACTTAGACATCTAATTAGTACTGGGGTTTGCTGAGTTTAACAGTAATGACAGTATTCTTATAATTTTTAAGTCACACCAAAGCCACACTGCATCGTTACAATAGTTCTCCGAATCTAATTATGCAAACAAAGAAAAATGTACCGGTACTCTGCACTAGTGCCCTTGTGGCAGAGACTTAACTTTGGCAGTACTACCCTGCTGGTGCAGTACCTTTCATGACCACCAATGCCAGTGTTTGACAAACATGGTCTTTGTACTAGGCACGGGTAAAATGCACCATAACTTCCATCAATAAGAGTCAAGATATCTGAGGAAGTAGTGGTACCTCTGGAGAATGCGTTGGTTAAAAAAAAAAAAATCACTTCAAATGTCAAAATTATGATATGTATAATACGGATTGTTTTCTCAGACCCGACTCACTTTTTTAGTCACAACATTTCAAAATCAGTGGTACAAACAGACTTAATGTCGGTAGCACTCAGGCAAAGGCCAAAGCCAGTCAGTAACAAGCAATTAAACAGAAACATCAAAACACTCTGGCAACAACAACAGCAGCAATGATCCAGTCCATAAAATCTCAAGAGTGAAATGCTTTTGGCTGCATATCTTGAAACAGTTACCGTACATGACTTCACAAACAACAACAATCAATAACTACTTGAACTAGGCAACACAATATTGATGTCTCCCTCATGATGATTATTTCCATCCTTACTGCAACATAGCATTATCTGAAGTACGTTTTGTTTTTTAAGAAACTCATACTCATAGCAACCTTACTTTCGAGCACTTGATGCCAGAGTCTGCATTAGGCCCTCCTAATTAATTTTCATGCGGCTGTTTCTTCGACTCATAATGAAAAAAAAAAAAAAGAAAAAATGAACGCATTTCTCAGTGCACTGAAAACTCATGGACCTTTTTCATCTCAATAAAGATATTTCTTCTCTAAAAATCATTTAAAATTTCCCTTCTATTGCTGATACCACCAGTGACAAAATAACTTAGTTCCTACCACAAATGCTTCTCACTATTGTACTGCTACATTGGATGAATCATGATGAAGCTAAATAAGGATGAAAGTATTGATTCAGGCTCTATTTCAAGTTTATAATTTGCTGCTCTGGACATCCCTAAAAACGTGCACTTCTGCATGAGAGAGGAGAGGCAGTGTCATGTACATGCATTTATACAGAAGTGTGGAGGGCAATATTGAGATCGATGGCAAAAATCTCAATTCTGCCATGTTGATAATCGAACTGCTCTGAGTACCTGATTGAGCTGTACATTTGAAATGAGAGAGCCCTTTACATCCAGTTGTCTAGGATAGCGCCAATAATCATCATCGTTCAGCTTAGGGAACCTCGTTTACCACCAGATTCCCGCAGAAAATACCGACAAGACTGAATTAAGTTTTCAAATGAAAACAAGTAACACTTATTATCACGTATTCACTCTTTCAAATACCGTATATACCGGTAATTACATTTCAAAACACGTTTTCACATTTTATATTTCTAGCTCTATCTTTTGAGGCCTAGCAAAACATTAATATTTTCTGTTGTTGTCAACAGAGTAGAGTAAATGCTTTCTGTCCGTCTCCAAACATTTCTAACTTACTTCACTGTCACGAGAAAAAAAGGTAATTTTAATGAAATAGCAATCGCGACATTTTTATCCAAACTCTCACTAGTTTGTCGAAAGTCAGTCTCAAACCCGCATCTTTCAACTACTGTGACGCAGTTTCGCTGAGCTAATTGCTATCCATCGTCCTCGGCTCTCATTCTGAGGTGGAAAACCATACAAGAGGACTTTTGTGGTACCAGTACTCGTAGGGGTAAGCCAGAAGAAAAATCTACCAACGCTGGGACCTTTGGTGGTCGAGTCCGCAAATGAAACAACACACGAGTAGATCAAGGAACACTGTACAAGTAAAGGGGAATGTCTCTTATGATCCGCTAGGAAATGCTATTCTGGTGAGTCCAGCTCGGATTCCCGGCCGTCCCTGTTGAGCCCTCGTATGTGGACGTACTGCACGTTCTGTGGGTTGATGGACTGGATAGGATCGGCCGAGCCGCCGGTGAAGAGTGTGCGGGTAAACCAGGACCTGGGCACAAGGAGGACAAAAACATCAGAGAAATCATGGATATGGCTACCGGTGCAGAGAAGGTAGATAGAAAGGTCAGAGAAGGGAAGGCAGAAATACTTGAGATCTCATGCATGTAGACATAGGTTGGACAGACAGACGAGAGATCTCACACATCTACAGTGAAAGCAAGGAGGTTAGAAAACTCAGTCATACAATACAAACGAGATAGAAGATTGGTAGATGTCAGGGAGCAAGACACGAGAAAGGCAGAAAGACTTTAAGAAATGGACACACCAATGGCCGAAAGAATTGAAAATGGACACAGGGAGGACAGGCAGTTTAGAGAACATTAATTTTGGATTTGATGATGGGAAAACAGAAAAATAAAAGAGCATTAACGGGTGTAGATATCGGGAAGGCGAAGAGATTAGAAAGCTCATGGACCTGTATACAGGGGAGACCGACAGATCAGAGAAATCATAAATCTGGGCACATGAACACAGAAGGATAACACATTAAATACGGTAGCTAATGGATTTGGACACAGTCAGGCCAAAAAATTACGAGCAAATCATGCAGTGATGGTAGCAATTTTGAACAAGTGTCTTAATTTAAACAGAGTTGGGGGACATCTCTCATTATCCTCTGTCTTTGGCATCTTCTACTTTTGTTTTTGTCTTTGTCTTGATTCTTTCTCTCTTTATCCCTGTATCTCTCTCTCTCTTTCTGTCTCTCTCTCTCTCTCATATTATTCCCATTACTTTTCGCCATACTTTGTTCACACACGGAACATGTGTTTAATTAAAGTGACAAGGAAGACAACTGACCTTGCAAACAGGCCTTCTACTTCCTCGAGTGTTCGCCCTTTAGTCTCCGGCAGGATGAGGGCCAACAAGATGGCGCCGGCAAAAGCCAAGCATGCATACAGCCAGAACGTACCTGTGTTGAGAAGAAACACCTTCAGTCATTGATAAATCAATTTGTCTAAAGTATATGATTTAATACGATGACACCAGTTTATATAGGAACTTAATGCAAACAGAAGACACGAAAAACTTTTTGGAACCGTGGCCCTAAAAACTATATACGGTACTATGGAGGATATAAGGGATGGAGTTACATCACAAATACAAGAGTTTTCTGAAATGCAGAATGATTACTCTTTCCCAAACAGTACCTGGGTAGTCTTCAAATTCTATGCCCTTTTTTTTAAAGAATGCATTTCAATCCTAAAACAGTTGGAATATCTCGCTTTCAGTAACTGCTTGTTTTTGTTTTCTTCCTTTCTTTATTTTTAAAAAAAATTTTTGAGGTTAGAAATTTGGAATTTCGAAATTTAGCCCGGGCAGCAGCGTTCCGCCTACAATTCATCAATTTTCAACTGCGAATGATTCTTTAACATGCATGACGTATGCATAGAGGCCTCCGAAATAAATCTGTCCATATCTGAGAACACTAGACGTCCGAATTCCCTACCAAAGAAGCCAGGGAACGTTTGATCAATGAAAAAAATGCAGGTTTTTATCGACTTATCCTTCCCATCCCCCCATTGCAGGATCTGCGAGTTGAACAGCCAACCTCCCGTGACGAGAGTTGTTCACAACCGGACCAAACCACACGGACACTGTGATTCCCGTTCCGGAACTCTCTGAAATGTGCACCAAATTATGTCTAAGCATAGAGTAGCAGATCGGAGACAGGTGCAATGTGTTGGGCACTTCGACAATGTTTTGACAGAGCAGTTCACTTTGTTGGAAGGTACGTCAGTCGCCCGCAGCTCAGCGGATGACGTCGTCTTTTTTTGCTAACACTTTAACTTAAACATTTTTCACGTAACCTAACGTGTGCTGGATTTCGCTTTTCAACCTCTGCGGGTGGTTTTCTCACTGCTGTCAATAGGCAGGCTTTTGTAGACAATCATAACCAAGAGCAAGATTTGGACACGAAGTTTCGTTTCCTTTCTATAAAGGTTTACTGCTCCGAGCTGTGGCCACATTTAAGGGTTCAACGCTATCATGCCACTATAGATCCATTGCGTTACGCTTCTTTACTTTCGCTTCAGCCATTTTGAGCTCCCTGACTTTGGAAAAAACTTCCGGGTTTTGACGTCACATGCAATGTGACAGGGAGGCAATGAAGAAATAATAAAATAAACATTTTGTCCACGGTGTTTCCAACATGAATATCGTGGGTTATAGTTTGCAACCTCACAATTTTTGCTTCACTACCGCTTCCATATATATATGAATCTGATGAGAACGAGCATGAAATCCGCCCGGGCCACCTTCCAGCGAGTGAAAGTGAAAGGCGAAAGATGCTATAAGTTGAAATGAAAACAACTGATAATCCCACTGATTTCTGCACTGCACTTTATACAAAATAAATTTCGTATTCATTATGTGAGTTCTAAGAATACAAAATGAAACTAGAATCTACGTAACCCGTAGATGCATGGTGGACAAGGGGTGCCTGAATATCCAAATAGAGTGATTGGTATTTTATGAGACTTAGAGAGCTCAGCATGTCAGCTACACTCTTGTCCAATCACATCCACAGTAATGAAGAAAAGGAACAGAATAATGTGACCGAGAAGTAAGAGTTTTCAAAAAATGCCTAGTCTATTGAAACAAATACAAACAGATGCCAACATGGAAAGACTACTGACTAGTATCTCCAAACATCAAAATCCTCTGGGGCAGAAGCACGGAGACCAAATGCCAACACTGTAAGGCAGAACAATAAAGAGACCAGACTCACCATATCTTGTCAGCGATTCCGTCAGACTGATGAAAGACATGGAGACTGCCAGGTTGAAGGTCCAGTTGGTGAAGGTAGAGGCGGCATTGCCTGTACTGCGGGCCCAAAGCGGGTAGATCTCCGAGTTGATAGTCCAAGGCATGGGACCCATACCTGTCAAGAACAAACAGGACATGTTAACTTTAAACCACAGGTGCATACTCAGACTCTAGTATCTGTTTGCAAACTGCTTCAATAGTTTAGAGAATGCATTGTGGAGACTGTGGATCAATATCCATTAGGACTTGGGTAAGTTTTGCCATCAACAGTTCGGGGCAATATTGCAGACTGTCATTAAACGCTGTAGAGCAGAATACTACTGGAATTGTTTTCGATGAACAAATAAAATGAAACAGCTGTTGCAAAGATTAGCCATTTTAAGCATAGCAAACATTCCCGAACTGCCCTTTAAGTCTGTATTAAAAAAAAAAAAAGCTTCACAAAATCTACTAGTTCGATGGGCCTTTAAATTAGATTTAAGGGTACGTATACATCATGAGAAGAACTTCTTGTAATTATTTCTTGTGTTTTTGTAATAGAAAACCAGTTTGCATAAAACAAAAACAGCAACAAAAAAATCAAAATTTTGCAAAACATTTGTCCCGGAAAAATAAAAAACAATTCCACCGCTGAATTCTTCTAAAACAGTCACATGTTGTAATTATCCCATTTGATTTAAGAAGGGAGACAACTTTTTTTTTCTTGAGTTCTCTACTTCATATTTCGCTCCTTGCAATACCGTTCGTTGTTTCCCCTTCCCTTAAAGCATGAGTGCCTTTACACACAAACAGTTGTGGAGAGAAGATGAAGAATAAATTTTAGGCGCCGGCTATTTGGGCCTACTGGTGTAGCTAGACCCGGGGATCTATTTGGGCCTATTTTTGCGCCTCTTTCTCTCTGTCCGTGCGTAAGAAAGTTATTTTATCCAGTTAGTTATGTAACGTGTCGGGAGGGAGGCTACAACTTTTTTATTTGCCTATGCTTCTTCATTGCAATACTAGGCCCAGATAGACACTCCGTAAATGTTAATCTGGCTAAGCCTGCTACTTTCACAACGACTCGCAAAAGAAGACAGTGACCATTCAAAGAATGAGACAGATTTGAGACTTAATTTACCGGTATATTACAACAGGAAACAACACCGAATTTTTGCTGAAAATGTTTGTCTTTCGTACGGCTTAACTAGCAAGAGTAGTATGTCGGCTCAGAGAATGAAATGCCTTTAATATTATAAGTATACCTGTCTTGTGCGGAGAAAAACAAACACGATAATTGTTGCCCTTAATATAATTATAAATGATGTTAACTTTATCATTGCATACTATTCCAACTGCTGTGGTTTATTCCAACTGTGTTCATCCTATGGTAGTGAAAGATGAATGCCTTCATTACATCTTGACTAATCTCTCCCGGGTGACCCAATCGCCAAAACCACTTCACCCTCCAGACTGGATTTCCTTCTCCCCTCCCCACCTCGGATTCCAGGAACCTTCATTATCAATATACATGTACTGATCCGGTGCGAAAGATACACGATGGACCAGGAAAGTCTTGAGTACAACGTCTTTCTTCCCCGCTCATTCAAGGCATCATCAAAATTACGGACCACCAAAAAACGCCCCAACATGACAGCGTTTTCCCCGGTGGTGTCACTACCAGACTCTCATGCTAACCTAACCTAGCTGGAAAGAATACAGAGATACACACTTTAACTACACCACCCGCTCCCTCATACCACCTTATCCCCAATCTGGCACTTTCTCGGCACGGCCATGCACTCCCGTCGTAAATGCAATAGCCTGGGTGCCAGAGATACCAATGGCAAAATAAAAGACGGCTGTCTTAGTTACACTTCCCCCGCCCACACACGCCTTCTCCAATCCCCGCCCCACACAGGCCTTCTCCAAATCGATCACCCATGTCACTGCAACTCTCTAAGCTGACTCATTCTTGTCCAGATCTTCAGCCCCCCCCCCCCAAACCCCCACCCTACCCGCCACTGTCGGTGCACTGACCTGGTGCAAAAGAGATGAGGTACAGGACGAGGCCAACCATGGGCATCCAGGAGTAAGGTGTGGGACAGTAGTCGTAGGCCCAAGTGAGGCTGCCGGGCAAGGTACTGCTGTTACAACGGCCCATAGTGGAGGTCCAGGGGTTGTCGTAGTCCGTTGGCAGGCAGGAGGAATTGGTCACCACTTTGGGCAAGTCCACGTAACAGTAGCCACAGTCCAGGTCCATCCGGCAGTCATTGCAGGTTCTGGAATGAACCAAGAAATGCAAAGCAAAATTCCAAGAAACACCGGATTCGTACAACTATTATGAATGTGAAAAAAGGGCAGATTGGTAAAAGATTCACATCGAGTTATAACTACAAGGAGTCCGAATATCTAATAAACAGAGACACAGAATTAACATAACCACTGTGACTACAAAGAATGTGGTAAAAAAGAAAAAAAAAAAAAAACATGACGCAGTTCACAAAACTAACTCTAAAAAACAAACAAACAAACAAAAGTTAGAAAGAAAGAAAATTCCGGAAATCCACTATGAACGGAAAAGAAGTAAAAAAATAAAAATAAAATGAGCACAGCTCACAAACCACGGTTGACATTTAAAAGGACTGGAATTCCTATACCTTTCCTTCCTGGCAATGGTGTACTGCTATTTGATAATCAAGGGTTGAGAAATTCTGAAGTCATATCAGCATAAATTTTCTACAGTTACTCTAATATCATACGTCTGTACAGAGAATATGAACTATCCACAGGACGTTTACAATGATTAGATTTAATGATAGCTTGTACCATCAATTTCACAACAAAATGCAAGAACAAAATGATGCACAGAAATCACACCAAGTGCAAATTTTGCTGGAATAATTCAACTTTCTTTGGATTGGAAGGCTTGGCAAACAAAACAAACACAAAGTACAAACTCGGACAATAAAAAGGCATTGAAAAAAACAAACAATAGACCAATAACAACAAGGTTACAAATAAAAAAAACAAAGTTTCTGGAGCATCCGTTATTTTAAAATAATAGGACCACATCCGTCCGCTACAACAAGGCTATTTGCTTTGTTAAAATGTATACGATTAGTTACCGGTTATATAGCCCTCTTATATTTTATAGAATCAGATGAAGAATCGAAGATATCTTTTTCACCTGTGGTATTGTGTTCTATAACTGAAGAAGATGCCGTCTACTGCTAACAAATGATAAGCTTACTGTTATCCCTGACTGTGTAACATGGGAAAAACGTGCCCCTCTGAACAATAAACTGTATCATTTGTACCCATCTCACCTGTATCTGGAGCAGTGAGAAGTGGCTGCTACAGGCTCGATCAGGTCTATGGGTGGTGTATTGAGAGCGGACAGGTGGAAGCCAACGGCCAGCCAGGCCAAGCTGACGATGGCGCCCATCAAACTGCCCAGTGTCAGGGGCCGCCGTCCTATCCGCTCCACCAGGTACAGACCCACCAGCGTGAAGAGAAAGTTGACAGCGGCAGTGACAGCGGAGAGCCAGATGGCAGCCTCGTCACTTTTCACCCCGGACATACGGATGATGGTGGCCGAGTAGTACCTGATCAGTTGATTGGACATGACAATAATAAATATGCAACAACGAATAGTGTTTGGTAAATAGATGAAGGACAACAATACGGTAACAACTTAATACAAAAAGAAAAAAGGGCATTCAGGATTATCTTACCCATAGGCAGTAAATTCCGTGATCTTTGGACGATAATGAATGAGATTCTTCTCCGGTTCTGCTTTGGGTAACTTATTTGGCACCAAGTAATATAACATGCATGTCCTTTATTTAAGCCTATT
>JBCAUA010836375.1:0-13907 GCA_038406235.1 Peronia verruculata
TATGTTCTGTTTGTCTAAAAGTCTCTATGGCTGTTCTGATTGCTGTTATTTCTGCTGTATATATAGATGCTTTATCATAATTGTCCCGAGATCGTCAATAGCACTCCTACCATCACTATCGGAGTCAATTGTCACATTATTTTCAAAATCTCCACCAAATTAATCCCAAGGCATCTCACTATCCGGGTCCTCTTCATTGCTGATCTTTCGTTTTGCCATTTTCTTGGCTCAATTCACACAAAAAACTTTGATTGTAAACACAAACTTCTTCAAACTGCGCTCTTTCAGTTTATTTTGGACAGGAGCATTTAATACGTTTTTTCCATACTGGTTGGCAGCTATGTAACTGTGATAGTATGGTTAAATGTGTAAAGCAAATTTGCTTGCTACTATTGATTTTTCATCTATTTCTTATGATAGCAAAAGAAAAAAAAGCCGCTGGCTGCTGGAACCCTTGGAACATATTCATTACAATGTATTCTATTTGCTTAAATGATACAATGCATGAATCTGTGTCCTTTTTGATGTCAACTTATTGCCAAATTTGTGTCATTCATAGTATGTACTCACTTTCTTAGTTTCTTCATTCCAGTTGAGTTCCTTGCCCATCATTTCAATGACTCGTGGCAGAGCCTCTTGGGCAGCGTGGACATTGATGAAGGACAAACGAGTGCGACGAGCAATGACATCAATGGCTCGACAGGCATACTCTCGCATGGCATACTTCACCTACGGGTCACAGAGGGGACATAAATATATATATATATATATATAGAGAGAGCATATTTCATGTGGGTGTTAGAAAATGTAAGGGCAAAAGGCAATATATTAATATCTATGAGTGAAATCATTCTTTGTGAATGTGATATAGAGAGGTTCTAGAATTCTAGAATGTCGACTGAGTCTCACTATATGAATGGACTTACTCAACTTGTTATTGGAAAGAGCCAGAGATCTACTGTAATAATCATTAGATCGACAGAACACTATGGTGGTGACATCATAATCATATCCAAGCATCTAAGAAAAAAAGAATTTACAGGAATTTGTCCCGTGAAATACTTGGTAAACCATTTCCTGTATTGAGCAATCTTATTGAAGTGTTTTTACTTATCACATGTGATAATGACGGGATAATAAATAGCTGACACAAAATTAACTGGCATCTTACAAAACATTCCTGGCATGGTCTTCTATACTGTGAAACTATAGAGAGAATTCTAGAGAGATGACCATGACAGCATAGAAAAGATGGAAATAGTGTTTTAAAACCAATAATCTTTTGCTTCAAGATAATATTAAAACTTCATAAACTCAAAGAAGGGACAGGAAACAAAAACTAATATAGAAACCCAGACATTTGACCATTTATGAGTGTTATCTGTCAACCTTTCTCTCTCTCTCTCTCACACGCGCACGCACGCACCCACACACACACACACACAGACAGACACTAAAATATACTATCAATTCCATGCCAAGGGATATATAACAAGAAATGATATCAGAATGATCATTGCCAGTGGAAACTGGCCTCAGGACAAGAAGGACGCTTGCTTACCTCAGCTTCAATATATGGGTACTCCTCATGTAGGCGCTGACCAATAACAGGCCAACGTTTGCCGGTCATATTGGACAACTTGGCAATCTTGAAGGCCTTGTCTCCATAGGTACGCGCCAGATGTTGAGCCACCTGCGTAGCCATCAAAGATTAAAAACACGAGTCAAAATATGCCACAATGGATGTATAAAAATGAAAATGATATTCTGTCATAACTTTTGTCTTCTTGAATATACTGAGTCACCATCAACATAAAACTAAAAGTTAATTAGTTAATTCTTACAATAACATGATAGTTTTTTCAAATTATGCCATGTAACATCTTGAAATCTCTTGAATTTAGCAAAAGTTGTAAGTAAATTTCAGTTTGATTCACGAGTAATTGATACTGCCCACATACTCAGTTTGCATCAGCAATGTTTAACTATGAGGTGATTGATGACTTACTATAGCTGTGGTGCACTGTAAGACAACTACTCAAATGAGACGCAACATGATGAAATCAGGTGCTCATCAAACTGACTAGACAGGAGAAATCACATATTTCTCAACAGTGAATGAATTGACAATGATTTTTTTCTTTCCAGAACCCTTCTATATCAATGTAATATGTAGATTGAGTAAAGGCCCAAAAATTTTAATTTAGTGGCATGGCCCAATAAGGATTAAGAAGGATCAACAAAGCCATTTTTTCACTAAATTCAGCTGCAACAACAGGTCACCCCCACTGCCTTTGAAAGCCAATATCTTGACTTCTACTCAAGGTGGGGCAAAAAATTTTCACACACAGAAAGGGAAATGAATAATTTTAGAATGATAACAATAACTCTTTATGCTAAAAATTTGAAGCCTGATTTCATTCTGTTGTGTCTCAAATGATAGTTGATAAACTGGCACCCATAGTTCTATACAAAAACCACCTACCGCATTCTCCAAACCAAAATCTTGGACCAGCCTGATGAATAAAGTGGGTGACCATCCATGCGCACCATCCAGCAGAAGACCTTTTGTCCTGCAAGGGCCAGAGGGATTGAGTTTGCATACTTCAATAGCCTTGTCCACAGTCTCTTCCGCCATGGAGCGGTAGGTGGTCCATTTTCCACCTGTGAAAAAAAAAAATAAAAAAATGAATGTACAATTTCATTTAAGTTTGACACAGCATGCTCTGTTTAACTCTCTGTTGCCCAGAAAATATTTGGAGACGCAGACATCTTGGTAGCCATTGGCTGACTTCTTTAACAAACCCATCACTTCTTTATTAGTGCATGCTGTATGCTACAATGCTGCCGCCATGAGTGCTATGTTAACATACACTGCTGAATGGATTCTCTGTCCGTCAAAAAAAACCCTTTGAAAAGAAAGTTATACATGACATGTACATCCCTTGAAAGGCTATTGATATTGATGTCAGTTTCTTACTACAAGTGCATTGTGTGGCATAGTCAAGCACGGTGAATTGTGTGTACAGCAAATGAAAGGATATGAGCTTAGTAGCTGAGAAATTAAACTCGATGTTGCAGAGAACTAAAATTTTGCTGTGATATAAAGGCATTCGTAGTATCAGTTCTCACTGCTCATTCACTACTGTTCAATTTATCATTACCCATGTTTAAACACCCAACAAAAATTGGCCAGTTCATCCCCCCCCCCCCCCCCCCCCCCAAAAAAAATAATAATAACATTTCCAAAGATAGCCTGATGACCTCTCCCATTAACTTTACCTATCACATAAATTAGGCCATTCACAACAACAGCATAAGAATGTCCAATCAATTCTGAAGAGATACTGACAATAGTAGGACTCTTGTAAAGTTCATTTTTCTTAAATACCATTCTCTGTATGCATTGTATCACAATGTAGGGGCACAAAAAGCTAATATTACAATTTTTGTCCCAATATAATACAAATTGTACATACACACAATAGACTTTTATTCTGCTATCTTTCATACAGAATTACTCTTCACAATCACAGAATACAAATATAAGATGAGATGAGATAACTTTATTTTCCACAAAAGAAGAAATTTTTTGTACGACGGGCTAGGTTAAAAAATCATAACAAATCATAAATATTAAGTTTAATGTTAAATATATTATTAATCATACATTCACTTGCATATCATACTCTTGCACATTCACAGAACCACACATAAAAAGTTCCAGCATTCTAAAACTTCACCTCTGAAGAAATATAAACAACAATGAAAAAAAAAAACTGATGAAAATTTTAGGTATACAAGGTTATTCAGTTCTAGTTTTTCTTCACCCAATGAATTTATGTTTTGTTGTACACTGGCTCATTGTGCCATGTACTTGCAAACTCTCACACAGTGTATTGAACAATATGGTACTCACACACCCAAAGCGCTACATAATCAAGTGATAACAGGGATCACTAACTGCCTCCAGCTGGCCATCTCTATCTATGTAACACATAACTAACTATATAACACTGCCCATTAACCTTGGCCAATGAGCAACAGCTGGCTCATACATTATGCATACTGTATTTAATTGAAAAGTTATGGAGCTGTACCTCCGCTGATAGTTTATGTACATATATGTCAGTTCAGCTCTACATACTCATAACTATGGACAACAAAGGCTGAGCTGTATAAATCTGAAACTTTATGGCAAACAAGTGGTTTTTGCATGGCTCTTGTTTTGACTATGTTGAATACAGTAATGAGTTATGAAGCTTTAATTAGGATTATGATTTGTCCACAAGTCAAATCAGCTACATGTGATGTTAAAATTACAGACAAAAGGGACTTCGATCATAACTACTAAAGTGTCCCTAATTAGAAATCCCTATTCAAAAGTCTGTAAAAAGATCAAATGAAGGAGAATAATACTATCTACGATAACATAGGACAAGTGGACAACACCACATCCAGCCTTACTGACATTTAACAGATGTTTACAAAAGTTCATTTGAGAAATGAAATACATATGTTTGGCCATTTTTCTTCTTTTTTCTTTTCTACTTTTCTTTTTGTTATGCTGTAGTAGGCCATTTTTCTTCTTTTTTCTTCTCTACTTTTCTTTTTGTTATGCGATCTGTCATATCTGCAAGACTACAATGTACTAGCTAATCCTTACCTGATCTACAAAAGAGAATTAAACACAAAGGAGATAGGAATGTCAAACTGTTTTCATGAAAAAGCCAGAAGATTTTATAGGGTTGGTTGGTGCAGTATGATTAGCAAATTTTAAGACATCAAGACTATGTCGATGGGTACTATGATAATAAAACTTTGCAATTTTCCACTGGAATCTGGGTTGGAAACACTATCTGGGTTTTTAATTCTTTTTTTTAAATAAGCGCATGCTCTCTGCATCATCGATTTGCGGAATGGAAATGTGGTTACTTCATCCAGATCTACGTCAAAACTATGATCAGAAAAGACTGCCCTCCTGCATCAGTCTCTTCTTCAGTCTTCTCTCAGACCATGGCTATCTGATTTTGTCAAGGAATGCGATCGCTGGACTGAGCATTGTGACCATAACTGCCATTAGGCACCACAAACTTTGTATTTTAGATCTAAATAAGTTGCTGAAAGATAATTTAGGTACGTGTATGTGGTCCTTGCAAAGATAATGCGTTGAATTGTCATATTTTAGCTGTGGACTGCATTGCCTCAGACATGAATTGCATTAAAAAAAAACAAAACAAAACAAAACAAAAGATTAGAAAGTGGGCCAGCCAAAAATAAAGTCAGCAACAACCAGAAAGTTGGAAGTTTCAAATATCAAAGTCCTGTCCCTTATAAGAATATCCAAAAACTCAAACAATATCAAAAATGAATCTCATCATTCAGTGACAGAAGTATCCCCTCTTCTTACTGCTCTAATGACTCTAAATAAATACTCTAACTGACATAAATAACTGTAAAGATGATGTATCAGTCAGAAAATCTCAAACCTTATGCAATACATCAGTAAAGCACTTATTATGCATCTCATCCACTTTGTATCTCAGGTCTGTTTGACATGTTTACAATGACAAGGATGTCTGTTACTAAGCCCTATAACTCCTCGGCAATTTATCCCAGCAGATTATGCTTTTTGTATCTCTCCTGTTTTCTTTACCATATACTACAGGCCTTGATTCAAAAGCTTATAACACCCGTTTCACAGTGGAAACATATAAGATACGCTGATTCTCTCAATTTGCAACAATCCATTAACACCAGTCATATGTAACTTCATAATATTTGTTTACAACTAAAAAGATGCTGATGTGTCAAACAGCTTGCCAATAATGGCTGTGTTTTACTACCTATCCTAACCAACTATTCATAAACTGTCAGCATTGCTCATTTGAATAACTGCATTTGTATTAAAAGTCAAAGTTAACTACACCTCAAACACCTCTCTGAGCACCGACAATGAATCTATATATCTATACCCAACAACTATTGCGATCAGGTTGTTAAAATAAACTCAGTTGTCTACTGAGACCAGGATTTCATTTTCGACCCACCAAATTGCATCTCATTTGAACTGATTCGTGACACTGGAATAGACTTTCCAGATTCTATATCTAAACTCTATACACTAGACGAGAAAGGTTCTACACCAGGCCAAGTGACTTCATAAAGCTTATGATTAGGGCTAGATTTAGAGCTAGAATTAGATCTAAAATTAGGGTTAAGGTAAGAGTTACTATGAGATATAGTGTTTATTCAAGTACCCTGGAAAATTTAATTGTCACAATAAACCACTGTGACTGTTTTGACCATCTGATAGCAATGGCCTCATCCACATCTCTGCCAGCAATAGTCTGACCCAGGGTATCAATTTACAGTAAAAAAAAAAAAAAAGCCAGGAATAACTTCAGCCTCTATATTTATGCCTTGAAAAAGTGAGCAATTATACAGTTTTTTTTAAAAAAATGAAAACCAAAATAGTCAATGACAAATATAAATTCTCAACAAATGTATGACCTATTGGACATCCCTGTAGAACAAAGCATACATTTTATTTACTTCGCACCCCACAATGTTTTTTGAGTCAGGTGTATAAGTTATTTTTGGACTTCACCATAAATTTTGATTTTTTTCTCAGCATGTTGCATGCGGACCATTTTGCAGTGAATGGAATTTACATTCAAAAAGTTCTTTTTATTTCAGTTATGAAACTTCTTTAAAGCAGTTTAACCCTTGTCACTTTATATGAATTTAAAGAAGAATAAATGTTAAGCACAATTAAGCAACTTCTACATATTAGTCCATGCACTAAATGATGAACCAAAATATGTTTGAAAAGTATCAGTTATAGGCCCTACAGGATTTCCAGTGGCCACAAAAGGTTTGTGATACCTTGTAGATAAGCGTATATCACCTACAGAAATCAAGCAGAATGCACCTGACAGTATGACAGAAGGCCATGGTGCGTTGTTGCTTACATCATCCATTTTCACTACTATTTAAAACATTTTCCATTCTCTCTCTCATAGGAGGGTTTCAATTTATCTTTCTTTTATCTTTGGACAAATTATGACACAGTATGAAAGTATAAAATTTACAATATAAAGAAAAACAATTTTATAATCTTAGTGAGAGTTGATGAGATGTGGAAAACAAAGGACAAACGGCATGACCTTCCGTCACACTCTCATTTCTCTACCAATGGTTATGTTTTGAGCACCTACCAGCAATGGTGATGAGTTTGTTGTTGGCAACTTCAATGACATGGTTCCTGGCGATAGACTGGGTGTCCGACTTGTTGGGATCGGAGACCAGCGGTCGAATACCTGACCATGCAGACAGGACATCACCACGACGCACTGTAACAGGAGATGGTCATCAAAAAGCATTAAATGGTGGTTTTAAATACCACAAACTGACTGATCAGTAACTGCAGCTTGCATAAATAAATCAAGATTAGGTCATCATAAATCTTCAGCACAAAACCTTCTATTAGAAAACAACAAGACTGCAATTTTCCTATTTACTAACATGCTTGAAAGAGTCAAAATCAGTTAACATTCTTTCCTCTTACTTAGTCTTACAGAGTTAATATTGGTGCAGTTTTCCCATTTACTACCAATTCTAACAAGAGCTCAAAATAAATAAACATTTTTTGCTCTTACTGAATCTATTTCTCCAGTGGTCAATTATTCCAAAACTGAATTTTTAATTATCTCTAGACAGACATAAAGTATATGCAAATAATGGCATAACAGGTATGTGCTACTAAAGTTTTTCTCTTACTATAAACTTTACCAAAAAAAAAAAAAATTATATTCTGGTCACAAATTATGAATACTCAAGACAGAAACGACAAAAAAACAGACTTTGCTGAGCCTGATATAACCAGAAGAAGTAGCAATGTACCTTCAACGTCGGGGCTCAAATAATTTCTGATCTCATTCAGAATGAACTGGATGTCTTTCTCTGTTGGCTGAGGATTATCGGCCACACCACAAGGGGTGTCTGTCGTACCTGGTGTGAGTGAGATGAAAAATGATAAAAACTAAAGATAAGTTTTCCACCCTGGGCCAGATGACTCAGAGGTGGTACTTCTGGCATGGTAATGCTGTTTACCCAAGCGTCAAAACTATTGTGAAAAATAAAAAACACCTGATCCTAAAAATGAAACTGATGTAACTAGAGTCCTCTTAATTAATTGCTACAATTAAGATTCCTCCTATCCATGTTAGATTTGCTATACTCGAAAGAAATTTTTGACTTGAGTGTCAAAATTTCCTGGACAAAATGCTTGAATTTACAGGGCAGAATAAGTACAGAGAGAAAGAGAGGACAAAAAAGAGGGGTTTTAAAAAGTTTTTGTTTGTGGTGCCTGTGATCATAAGTGCTACTGAATCTTGTCAAATGTGCGCCGGAGCAGGTCTTTTTCTGTTTCACTTCTATTCCTGAGTATCTTTTTTTCAATCATGCGAAAATAACATTCCACAAATATATCAGTGACAGATTCGAATCATGCTACATCGAAATTGATCTACATGAGTGACATTTTGCCCATATGAAAACTGCTTTACTCCCATTTGCAAAATTTGTTATGTTTAATGCAGAAACAAATATATGAACATTTCATCTGGTAAACTGGAGACAGATCATTGGACTGTCAAACTGGTTTGAGTGATCCTGTATTTATATTTACCTATGCAAATGACATGTCCCACTTCTATCAACAAAATACCTATTTTAAAATGCTGAAAAAATATGTCACCTTCTACAGACAAACAGGTCAATATAACTATGAATGCAGTTTAACTCTACCATTATTTACCTGCGAGAGTGACATTCTGCCATGGTAGGAAGAAAATGACACGACCGTCAGAGGTGGATGGGTCTAACAAACCCATGCTCTCCGGACTGTAGTAGTCAGGCAAGACAATGTGGACTCCAGCGCTCGGCTGACAAATCTTGCGTATTTTTTCATCTCCCATGATGCGGACTTCATCCGTATATGGGCCAGTTGCATTGATCACACACTTTGCTCGAACATTGTATTCTTCACCTGCAAAATTAAGGTGCTTTTTCAACAACACTGACTACACATATGGAACAAAAAATGTACATTCTCTCGGATAAAATAGTGAATATTAGTCTGCCCTAAACAAACCTGACTTAGCTGAGAATGAAATCCAAACAAGTCTATAACTAGATGTCCTCTCCATATAATTAACGATACAATGTATTTGAAAACCAAAATTGGAACACACATAGCAAACTCATTACTAATGTTGCTAGTTATCACTTTTAGTATCACAATTTCTAATGTGATATGTGTTCCCTCTCCTGTATTAAAATCAGTTATCTAGGGCAACTGTGAAAAGCAAAATGTACTGGAGTCTAGAGAAATCATAGGAAGGTGAATAATATCAAATGATTAACAAAACTTGGGACAGTTTTCTATAAAGTAGTTTCACAATCCCTCAAGAACTGAAAAATGTATATAAAATCAGAATATCTCTATTGAGACTTATGAAGTCTTAAAATGCAGTGCAGATATTGATTTTTCACAAGATGCATTAAATTCAAAACCGAAATTTTATCATATGGGTAATTTTCCCAGAAAACACACAGTACTAACCTACCACTATCAGGATTTTTGGATTTTCACAGGCAAAAAGTTGTGATGACAAGCTAAGTGAGCCTGAATGTTTTTGCTAATTCTGTGTTTGTAGACACAACAATTTATAAGCAAATGGTTTTAGGCTTCTTCTACACCTGGGCATAATTCTTGGGTATGTACAAAAAGCAAAGCTTGATGAGACGAACCGGTCAGTGTATTTCGAACTCGTGCTCCACATATCCTTTCCTCTCCTCCCACACTTGTTTTGAGTAGACTTTCCACCTTGGTGTAGTTCAGGCAATAAGCACCATGACGGATGGCAGTGATGGCTAGCGACAAAGCCATTCTGGCATCGTCATGTTGACCTGGTAATAGAAGGCAAAACATCATTGCGATTCATATGCGTGGAAAACTCAGTATGACATTACTTGTCTTTCTCATAGTTACTATGCAGGGGTCCAACAGTATTCAACAGTCTCTACTTTCTACTAAAGCCCTGGCTAAAGCTAAAGTACTTCTAGATCCTAATGGAGTGCATCATATAACCCATTATGCCAAAGCCATCAATTTAACTTCTGATGCGGATTCCTTAAACATTACAAAAACTGCTTAATCATGAGGCAACAGTTTCTTGTCATTATCCCACAGATCATGCATTCATTTACTACGTTTATATTTTAAAACTTTCCATGACTAGAATAGCAATGTTTTCATGACACTACATTAGTGAATGACAAGTCGACCCTGAAAGACATGTGGTTACCAAAAAAGGGATAAGAGAGATGTAATGTACATCATGATGGCATCAAATTGATTATTGGTAAATATGTGACATATATATATTTTTGGTTAAATTCTGTTTAAATATTTCACTGTCTGATGTTTAACTGCATGATACTTTTCTTACGCTAATATTTCACTGTGTTGTGCCATGGAATTTCATGAGCTAAAAGGCCTGGGCTTTCTAGGTATACTAGTGAATGATACATCTCCTACCATCATAATACACCAAGGCGGCTTTGAGTTTGTCCTTCTTCAGCATGGGGAACAGTTCCAACGCTTTGCCTTTGCTCAGAATATAGCTTGGCTTCAGCAGCTCACTGCCAGCTACCAGATCATACATCTTAATTCCAGCCCAGAAGTAGGGCACCTGCCACCATCTGTTAAAAATTTAGCATCAAAACTTAAACGAATCATTCAATAGTCCCATCGCCATACACACCAACCAAAACTAGTTTCAACATGTCAATCACAAAATATCCCACAACCAGTCAAACTGAGATGTATGCCACTTTTCTACCAAACTGAACTATTATTATCATAAAAAAACTTAATTCACAAACTTCCAAGCAGTCAAAATGTTTTCAGCTAGTTGGGCTGTAACTATAGTACAAAAGTTTCAAGCTTACATGGCTGATAGATTCCCTCCCCCCCACCCCTCTAAAATTTGTGTCATTTTCAAAAGCGATTCTCTCTTGACCCGTTACTGGCCTTTGAGGATTGACCAGAAAAAAATATTTTTGACAAAAAAATTGTGCATCTAAAGACTTGTCTGTAATTGTCCATGATGAAAAGAATTATATTTATCATCATGAGAAAGCTTAATGTAAAGCACATCATTGGCCACATTTCTCTAAATAAATTGTCAGTTCTAAAAATCAGTACTTTTCTTCAGTACTTTTCTGAAAAATGGAAATTTTTATTTCACCATATAACATCATGCATGTTAAAATTCAAGTGGTGAAAGCGTCAAAATCCTACATTGGAAACAAAGCCTTGAGATGATGTAGTAAAGAATACACAATGTTCAAGTATGGCCTGAACTCAGACCAAAAAATGACATAGACAGTTATCATATGACCCTGAGGATTTCAAGGAATCAATTTAGCAAATAATGGTCGAATGTACTCACTGATAGACAGGCAACATGATGGGCAAGGCATAAGCCAGGTGAGGAGCAATTTCAATGAGGTTTGCACGTTCTGCCAAAGCTTCCTTGACCATTCGGAACTGCAACAATAATAAGCATACTATCATTTTTTTGTGTACTAGAAACAAGTCCAATACCATGCTCATACCAAATTTGTACTTATTTGTACTATAATTTTTTCAAAACACCTAGAGTTTCAGAACAAATAAATAAATTTGTTTAGTAATGTCTTTATAGGATTCACACATGAGAGAAAATCATAATTAATTATAAAAGAATCATTGCAAAGAGTGGCCTGGGTGTGCACCTGCCTAAAAAACACACACAAAAAAAAAAATATCAAGATGGCCAAAAAAAGTGTTGAATAATGCATTTTTCTTAGACCTCTGTTTATCTAGTTGAGGTTTGTGGGAGCTTTGATTTTATTTTTTTTTAACTTTGTGAAATTCGAACCCTATTCAATCCATCTACCTATACAATACAAGGCTGGTTTATCTTTATTGTTTTCCCCTTACTTGTGTTATGTGTTATCTCACTCCTGTCAGGTCAACTGACATAATCAATAAGTAAGCTGAAAAACATAGTTAATTTACAATAAAGATCATGAAACTATTTATTTGTAATAAAGTGCAGTGGTCTTGTCAAAAACTCTGTGTCACCATGAAGATATTGAAGTTGCCCTGAAGAAGGACCAATTTGGTCTGAAAATTTGGCTTACCTTCATTTCAACATCAAGAAGAACTTATTTATAAGTGTTATTTGCTTTTTTCAAATTTTCCAGAATTGTTTATAGTTGCCAGTTGGACAGTCTTTTCCTATTTTATAAAATGAAGATAATGAATGTTATATTCCACAATCTAACAAGCTGAACTAAAAACATCTCTGGAAACAAAGGTTGTTATTTTATGACAGCCTCTGCCTCTGGTTTCCTTACTTGTTCTATATCCAGGTTAAAGACAGCTTTCTGCAGGTAGCGCACACCACCATGGATGAGTTTAGTGCTCCGACTGCTTGTTCCCGAAGAAAAGTCAAATTTCTCCACCAATCCAGTTTTCAATCCTGGTGCAAAATTTTTTTTTTTTTTTCAGCAATAAATGGACAAAAAATGCAATCACAAAAATACAGGGAGTGTTTTTAAACATAAATATTAAAATTGTTATCACTTATATGTCTTTACTCCCTATTGACATAAGTCAAAATGCTCAAAGAATTGTAAAATATAAATAATAATAAAAGAAATCACTTACTGAAACTGAGACAACTTTCACAAAGATGAAATTTTACATGGTCATTCCAAATCAATTCAAGTTTAGGATATCATATGGTCTAATAATAATGAGTTCCACTTTATCGACTCTAGATGAAACATCAGTAATAAAAAAATATTTCAAAGTGTTAAATTTTAAACTCTGAAGACTTTGCAGTGAAATGACCATCTGATGTTTTCATATAAACTGACCTTTCACTGATTCAATGCTCCTGTCAAGGAGATATGATAATCTTTTACAGACCAATCATACTATGATCTACTTTACATCAAAAGAATTAATAAGGTTTAGGTATCAGAGCCCATATCAGATGCAGAGAAGAAATTAGCACTGGGCTGGATAAAGATTGCAAAAATAGCTAGCTGATGTCACCCATAAGCTCCTGAAATTTACAAGGGATGAAAACTGAGAGTGCTCTAGAAAGACATGGAGGGACAGCCTGCAGTGCATGTAGAACTCAAGGCTGGCAAGCTGATATGGGAGGCTGCAAAGAAGATCTTTAGAAACAGAAGATGATGGCTGCTGCCGAAAGGCTGAAAGCCTATGCTCACAAGGAGTAAAAGAAACAACCGACAGTTCCAGATGCATTTCATGTTCAAGGAAATAAAATTTCGCACTGTGCAGTCTTACAACATCAGAAACTTATGATTATAAAGAGAAGGAACAACATCGACAAAAAATTTCCATTCAACTAAACACACCTCTTGTGGTTGCATCTAATGCGACGCCCAGGCCAGTAGCCCCACCCCCAATCACCAAGACATCCAGTTCTTCACATTTCAGTCCTTTGATAAGATCTTCTCTCAGTGGCAGAGGGGCATTCATCTTTGCCAACTCCTCTTGAGAGCATGTCAGCCTCCGTCCATTCTGTGATGATGAAAATATGGTTCTGATACTAATTGTAAAGTCATCTACCTTTCTACAATCCACAAATTTTGCTATTAAAGATACACATATTAAACTATGTTCATTAATAATACAGGCCTGAGATTTAACGTTCGCCAACTCGCCAATGGCCCCTGAAAATGGTGTCTGGCGAACTCGATTTACGGCACCACTCGCCCGGCTGGCGACCTAAAAATTACCGCCAGTGGTAGAG
>JBCAUA010836397.1:0-13906 GCA_038406235.1 Peronia verruculata
CTGGGGGGGGTTTTTTTTTTTTTTTTTTTTTTTTTTTTTCTTCTTTGGCCTTTTTTGTGTTTTTGTTGTTTTTTTTTTTTCATTTTTATTTTGAAAATATACACACACACACACACAAAAAAAAAGCTCAAAAGTTGTGTTGCACACCCACTCAATACTCAGACATACTACAGTGAAAACTGTCGTGCAACATTCGCTGGTACCGTACTCAATCCCGGCCCTCTTTCAGTCAACTCCTTAATACATCGAAAATTACTTTATTGATGGACATTCGCTCACACTTTCTTGCACTTTCATTCAAAGTTTCCTCTGCATTAAAATACATTTTACCATTTCAAATTTTTGTTAAGAAAAAGGACAGCGTTTACATTTTTATCAGAGATGTTTGATCTTCTCTGGTCAGCTCTCCAGCTTTCGAAAAAAGGCGCTCGCTTGGTGTACTTGTAGCAGGGCATGATAGGTATTTTTATGCAAGCTTTTCCATTCCTGGCATCGTGCAGCCGTTTACTTTCCACCAAGCTAAGGGATTTTTTGCTCTGGGCAGCAAAATCTCTTTCCCATACTTATTCATCTCCATCATTGGTCTGGCAGTGGGCTGCTCCACCATCTGTCGCCGACTCTAAACTTCCTCGTCATGACTCGCCCAAATTGAGCCTCTTCTCTTGTGCATAGGGGCTTGCGGGCGAGTTGCTTCCTCTCACTGGACTTATTCAGGCTCCGGTGGTGGAAATTGTTGAGACAGTCTTTTTGTGACAGCCTCCAATGTTTCATTCTGACACTTGAATGATAGTTTCTTAACCCGAGGGTCCAAGTAAGTGCAGCTGCCAACACGAAACTTTCTTCAAAGCAACTGAATCTGTATTGAAGTTGTGTTTGCAGTTCTTTGGCCACTGGGCAGTTCTTCTTCAACTTGATGATCATCTGCTCTTTCAGTCCACGGATCATAGGGATCACCTTTGCTATTGTGGTGAACTTCTCCCCTGATATTTCTCTCGTTGCCTCTTCAAATGGCCGCAGGGCATCGACTGCTGCAAAGATGCTGTCCAAGTCCGTCCTGTGGAGTTGAAGATCATCTCGCATGTGGTCTGCCAGTACTCTGTTTACAGATCTGTAGAGATTGGAGAATCTTTCTGGCATGTAGTAGGTCAAGTTCCATCTTGTTTTCACTTCTTGAACAAGTTTCTTCGGAGCAGCAACATTCCGGTTCTCTTCCTAGTCTACCTTATGTAGATGCTCTCCATCTTCTTCCTTTTGTGAAAAGTGCTCTCCATTTTCTATCTCCTTTCTTTGTTCCGCTTCAAATGCAAGTGCAGCATTCCTACTTCGGTGAAAGTACCCGACGATGTTCTTGACTTTCTCTCTTATTGGATTCAAACCTGACGCTTTGTAAACAGCATCTTGCACAACTAAGTTGAGGGTGTGTGCAAAGCGTGGCACGTTCCTTTTGTTCAAAGGTGGATTGGCAATTTCATATTTGCGGCAATGTCCGTGACAACTGCAAACACTTTATACTGAATGTTCCATGATTCCATGACATGATTAAGCTCATCCTTTATATTCTCAGATGTCACAAACGATGTTATTGGTGTTGTCTCCAGGACTCTTGACTGCAAAGTCATGTTATTATTGATGAAGTGGGCAGTAACAGCCATGTAGCCTTTTGTTGTTCTGGACGTCCATTCGTCCATAGTCAGAGCAGTGTGATCAATCTCCTCGAGCTCCTTCTTTAAGGGGGGGTAGCTATGCTTGATACCAAAATTCATTATTTGTGATCCAAATGCTATTTTTTCTGTATTATCATATAATTATAACATAAATAAGATAATATAAGCATTGAAAGAAACAAAATATATTATGGTCTTAGTCTTACGTAACTTTTTAATCCCTGATTCAGCATTTTTAACACAATCTAATTTCACTAATTAAGTCAACATTATTTAAGATACAAACTTGAAACTTGGCATACTTATTATTCATGATATTATCTTTGACATGACAGAGCCATTTTTGTCTGGAGCATAAAATCTTCATGCTATGAGTCTCAGTGTATGGCCCACAGTGAAAAATCCAAAAACAAGAGGTACATGTTTACATAAAAATTCAAAACAAAAAAGGTATACAAGATAAAGCCAAAAGCTCTTGTCAGGTTGTAAACAAATATATAAAGAGTGCTGTGTGTAAGTTTCATGAACTTTCAACAATAACTTTTGGAAATATGAATATAATTGTGTAGCAAATAATAACCAAATCAGCGTTTTGAGAAAAACGGAAAAAACAGATTCCTTATACAAAAATTACAAACATAGTTAACGAAAGCAATAAATTGTGACATTTTAAGCTAAGACATGAATATATGAATAAACACACTTTGAGAGAATGACATTTACCAGTAATTTGGATAAATTGGATGAGGTATTCTATCCCACCCCCTGAGAAAAATTTAGAAAAAAAAAACTACGTTAAATAAAACACAAATGGCAATTGTCCAATCTCCACCACCAGGCACGTAAAACTCGCCAGATCTCTCTATCGGTTTCTGCTCTTCCCTCTGTATGGCATCTGCTTTTATCTGTCTGTATCTTTTTGCTTTTTCTGTTGCTGCTAATTCTGCCTTGAATGTTCGTGTGTGGTTCCGTTTCTTCCCCCGCCTTTGTGTTTCAGCTCCGACAGACAAGTTCAGAGTCTCAATATACTTCTGTGAAGCAGCTGATCCAAAATTGTACTCTGCAGCACCAAGAGCTACAGCAATACAAAGTCTGTTTCTTGTGGCAAACAAGTGTTTTGGGCAGCAAGCCCATATCACGGAATGGGCACTTTCGTCGATGTTTTGAGTGGCTTGAAGAATGCACTGAGAGAGGAGCTCGTCGGATGCCATTCTTTCAAAGATTTGCCGAATGTTTTCGGCCACTAGGTGACAGAGCGGTGTTTTCAAGTTCTCTTTATGAGGCCCAGGAGCCAATCCTCTTGCCTTTGCCCTTTGAAAAAAGCACCATGAATCATCCCCTGTAGGGCAAATGTCATGATGAGGTGCGTCATCAGTGGAGCTGCAGTGGTCAATTATGGCCATGATGGCCCTTTTCATATCAGGCACAGTTGCATTTTTACGTATGGCATTGCTGTAGTATGCTTGCAACTGTGTGATAATTTCTGGTCGCAGTTTACCATAACCCTTTCCCCCCAGAGTCATTTTTGGTTTTCCTTTGGATTTGGTGGTTACTAAGTTTCTGAGAGCAGTCCCAAGCCTTTTCCCAACGTGGTTCACACACTCATGTTTTTCCACTGTGATACCTGCTATGGGTCAAGGGTATGGATCTCACTGATTGTCTTTGCATCGCCATCGCTAATCATTGTCACATAGCGTAATCCATTCTTTATAACTGAGCGGCTCCACATTCGCAATGCCGCCTCCTTCTCCATACCTCCACTTGGCCCGTCATAATTGGCTTCTCATGAAGGTTGATGTGCAGCGTACCAGTGTTCATACTTCAGAATGTTCTGTTTCTGTAGCTTGTTTCCAGTTGAGGCACAGGTTGGACAGTAGCTGGTCAAGACTTCATAGTCAATGATTAGGCCGGTTTTGCGCTCAATGACTAAACCGATGCCCGATTTTGAGGTATGACCTCGCTTGTGCCAGCTCCCATCGAAGGAGACATTAATGTTTTTAATACAGTCACGCTGTTCTGGATATGCCCATTTAACTTCCTCAACCGCTCTGGCAAGGTAATCCTGCGTAAAGGAGTCACTTTTGTCTTTGATTGTTTTGGTGTGTGTGTTGAATGTTTTGTGATGCAGTGATGGAATGTTCATTAATTCAGAAAAGTTGCACAGGCCAGCATGTCCCATGCCAGTTGCACAAGCTGAGGCCACAGCTCTCATGTTCACATCGAAGATTTGCTCGTCACATTTTGTTGATGTGTATGTGGATGTGAGGGTTTTGTTGCACACAGTGCAGGTGACTTCAAGGTAGACTGCTAGCCCACTGTTTCTCGCTGTGTTGCCACAAAGAATAAGTGATGGCTGGAGGCAAAATGGACACAGAATGCCAGAAAACAGTGCTGTGAGGTTCTCCAAATCAGTTATTGTTGACGGCAACGTGTGTGGCGAGTGATTTTCATTTGCAGTAAAAGAGGCTGCAGAATACGTCAGTTTCCGCTTTGATGCAGACAGCGAAACTGGCTGCTCCTGCACAGTTACAGGAGGCTGAGTCAGAGGCGGTGGTGTGTTCAGCTGATCAGTGGGTTCTGGGGTAGAACTCCCTTGCTGGTAGCATTGGTTACGAGCAGCAACGAGCTGTGCCTTTCTCTTTTTCTTAGAACTGCCACTGCCGTAGCTATTGGTCTTCTCGGTGCCTTTCTTCAGCTTAGGACCCATTATGGATTCACTGAAAAGACAAATATATATATATATATACACACAAAAAAGGGATTACTTCATTAGATGTAGAACTTTTATTATGACAGGCCTGAGAGAACCAAAACAAAAACAAAAGAGAGAATTGTTATGACGACAAAGGAAAACAGGATGAATGTGGTGTGATGGAAGGAAGAAAAATGATAAAGATGAAAATGACAATGATGTTCATAGTGGTTAGATCTAGATCTAGTCTAGTTTAGCGCGGCAGCAATATAGGCCTACAGAAGACTAAGACAATGTGACATATTATGACTACAACAGTGCTCAGCATAAAAATAAAAATATTGCTCTATTGGCTTGCAGGGATTAGTGAGTCATTTTCTGTCAGCAGTTATGCTGTATTGATGGAATACCTATGGTCATGTTTAATAGATTTTTCTGTGTTTGCGTTAAAAAGAAAATGCTCGTGGGGGGCTTAGACTTAGGGAATGTAAACCTTCAGTGCATTGACAAATTTACAAGACTTAGTGATGGTGGAAGGCAGAATATGAAGCTAAGAGTTCACTGAATAACAAAATGTCAAGCATACTTACAGATATTTGTGTTTCTTTATCTGTCTGAACTATGTTGACAAACGTTGCGGATCCAGAAATGCGTAAGGAGCACAAGGAAAATCAAAAACGTGATGTGTTCAACTCAACATGGAGGACGCCATCTTTGTCTGATTATTTACACCGCGAGGCATTGTGGGATGGGGGCTTCCCCTGCTGCTGAGCGCTCGGCCAATGAAAATTAACACAGCCCGTGATCAGGCCGTGAACAAGCAGTTGACCTCGTCGGTTCAAAATATGGACCAATCGGTGTCGAGTATTTTGTAAACGGGTCCGGCAAACATGGGCAAAAGGAGCCCAGGGTTATTTTTATAGAATAAAGAGAGTAACACAGCAGGACAGAGAGAAAATCAAGCTTTCCAACGATACCAAACTTTTGCATGTTGCGAGTATTTTGTATGTTGTGAGTATTTCCTGTTGCTAAGGCCCAAAGTTGGGTAAATTTGCGTATTTCTGTAAAGTTTCTCCTCATCTGCATCCCCTTTTTACACATTTTTCAGTGATTTTGGAATGTTTTTAGGCTTTGAAACCAGGAAAAATGGATTCCTGGGATAATTTTCCTATAGAATCGCTAAAAATCCCAAAATCGATATTTTTACAGTAAACATCGAAAATTCAGCTCCCCCAGACCCGCGGATCCCCTTAAGGCATCCTCTTCTTTTTTGTAAAGTCTTGGAATGATGACTTGTGTAATCTTTTTCCTCCCTGGAATCTTATATCGAGGGTTAAGAGCTTGTATGAATCTCCTGAACCCTCTATCCTCCACAATGGAGAACGGTTGCGTGTCCATGCAAATCATTTCAGCCAGCATCATGAATGTTCAGTTCAAAGCCAATATTTGTCAATTGTGTGATATTTCTGAAAACACAGGTCGAGGCACAATGGGACCAAACACCTGAACAGAAAGTGTGCAGCGACGAAGCAATGTGCTTACAACGTTTCAAGATGTTTGAATGACTGGCCCAGAGAATCTGGCAAGCAGTTTAAAATGTATGCCAGTGACTGGAGGATTCTTTGCTACATGCAGAAGCAACATGATTTAAGGAAAGAGATCATAGCATCAAAAAGTACACACAAAAAATCAGTGATATTACTGCAGAACTCACCAGCTTAACGTATAAAGAAATCAAGTCCAAACCAAGACCAGTGTCTTGAAGTTTGCATCCAATATTCAAACTTCCTACAGAATAATGCCTCAGGCCTACCACTGCCATTCTTTCGTAAGCAATCATTGCCACAAATATTTGACATCAAACATTCATCAGGGATGTCAAATTTCCTACTTCAGTAGGATTTCCTACTTTTTGGCTGTCAGTTATTTCTCTTTTTGGCCCCAAATCCAGTATTTACCATTAACATACTTCAGTTTCATGTGCTGCTAGAAAGTATGCCAGGAACTTTTCCTACTTTTTCATGGAGACAGATTGACATCCCTGATTCATAAACAGCTCACACTGTCAGTGATTAGTGATCATTCAATCTAAAGCCTGCACATAAAAACCTGAGCTACCTGACGATGCTGACAAAGTGGAAATGTTTTTTAACATTCTCAGTGAAGATCTGTGACAAATTCATAAAGCCATCTCACACACCAACCCAGTAGACACAGAGTCTCTGGATATGGTACAGACAGACAAAAATAAACACATACATGCAGTTCTACAGAAGAGAATTTCCAAACAGTTACTCCCAAACAACAAATTTTAAAGCATCAAGAACCATAGATTTAGACTTGGTCTGCAGAGAGAGCTAGGTACAGAAAACAGCCACCAGTTTGTATCAAAACTTAGAAAATGGCTTAGTGGCATTTGCAATGATTTATAGAAACTGAGGGTCATAAAGAATTCTCATCATCTTAAATTCAGCACAATGCTTCATGTAGCGGCTTCAACTAATCAGTCAAAGGAAAGGCCACCAAATGGAAATTATTGGATTAAGATTTAACTCTTAATTTCACAGATGTAATTTACATCTGAGGGAGGAAACTATGAAATGTACATATAATGAAATGTAAAGTCTCCAAAATAATCAGTAATCATGATAAAGGAGTACTGTATATCAGTTTGCTTTGTCTGTTTTGATGAAAGAAAAACTGTGTCAGTGTGTAAAGAAATGGAATTTGGCTCAGAAGTGACATTTCTCAAATGGATAGAAACAACTGCATGAAGATGAAAATGACTGTGGCTGAAATTGTTATGTGTATACTTCTGCTTTTCTTTTCATGAACAAGGTTTTTCTGCTCAACATGTAAAGTGTGATCCACACCATTTAGATTCCCTAGTTTTGCCCGCATACACTTTTCACATTGGTCTTTTCTCAGAAACAGACACAGACAACCCTAGAGACTGAAATATCTTGTGTAACATTGTAAGCCCTGCTGTGCGTTTCACGTTGTTAACAGAACTGCTGAGCTACAGTAGTCTGCGTAAAGATGTGTTACTTTTGTGCCAGGGAGCAGAAATCTTCTATTCTTGTAAATCCCTGTCTGTCGACAGGAGTGTGATTCGATTATAGGTAATTTTGTTAACCAAGTTTTCATAAAGTTTAGATCCTCCCTGGAGATAAGCTTTGTCTTGCCAGATCCTGGGCTCTTGCGTTTCTTTAAGGAAGTATTGGCTTCATCTTGACCCTGATTACTTTGATCTGTAAAAGGTGCCCAACTCCCAGTCATTCTTTTTGAGGGGCCAAGAGTGTTACAAAACATCTCTTTACAGACAAGGCTGGTACTGCCGTCTGCTTTTTCAGAGAATACGCTACAGAATGTTTTGCCTGGATGAGGTCAAGTTCTTCTTTTGCTTAATTGAGTGGCGAGACACTAAAGCCTGGATGATTTGCCTTCTTGCCTCCCATGATTGCATTGATCAGAAAGAGGAAAACATTTCCTGACGATCATTTTCAGCTAGCAATGAACAGTTTCTTATCTCTGATTTTTCACAAAACTCTGCTGTGCAAGTTGGTCCTAGTTTTCTTTCTATACGCTCTTGAACCCTAACATTTGTACTCTTGACCTAAGCAAGAGTTTCTTTGCATCATTGCATTTTCAAGTGTATGATTTCTTCCTGTGAAATTTGGCTGGGTCGTTCAATTGAGGAAGTTCTGGCACATGCTCTGACTCTTCCACCTCTGTGTCTGAAGAATTGCTGCTTGGGTTATATGTGACGTCTTGAGGATCTTCTTCAATCTCAGTATCACCGCTTTCATCTCCCCGCTGTGTGGGCTGCAAATAAAAACAAAATAAGGCACACTTTTAATAGAATGTATAAACCTCACACACACATACGAAAATGCTGCCTTGAGAGTAAAAATATAACCTTACTAAAACCAAGCAGAGGCAACATGCTAAATCTTTGCCATCTATGAGAAAGTTTAACTTTTACACCTTCTTTAGTTCCATTGCCCTTTTTTCCTTCTACGCACATGTACACGAATTATGTGATTCTTTTTTCATGGATCTTTATATATTTACACATCCTTAATTGTACTCATTTTAACTCTGCTTCAGTGTTAGATCAGATTATCTCATTCAGTATTGTTTGCTGCCTCTGATTTTTGGTTGATGAGGACAAAATTATACTTAAACTCAGCCGCGTTGATTGGGAGACACAAGGCTACCTACCTGGTTTGTACCGATTTGCATACCAACTGGGACAGAGTTGGACTGATGACTGGTTGGTTCATCAACAGGTGGCTCTCTTGGTGAAGATAAGATACCCTTTCTTCCTCTTCTCTCTCTCTTCAAATCCGAGGTCATCTTTGCAGTCCCGCAGGCCATCCTGAGCTTTTTATGCCAGGTTGGCCTGTATAATGAACTGTAAAATTGTATATAAAAATTAACATCTGACAGAAATTTGATGACCCCCGGGTCGCCGCAAAACTGTATACACCAGTCTTTTGGTATTGGTATACATTTTTGATATCCCAAATTTTTATACATTATTCGATATCTTTTTATAACTCATAAACATGTTATTCATTATTACTGTGCTAGATATTCTCATCGTGTTAGACACAATATAGCCATTAATGTGTGGATGTGCCATTAAACCCCAACACAAACAAACAAACAGTCATCTTTTTAGTCAGGTAAACGGTCATCTTCTCCCTCTCTTGATTATCATAGGGTAATAAACATCAGATCATTGGTTTAAACGTCAAAGAAGACATTCATAGCTATTCTATCTGTAAAAATGTATGTTAGTAAAATTTGTTGTGTTGTATGTATGTGTTTGTGCATCTAGAGTCAGAATGGTGTAAAAATTCAATCCTACTTTGCAATGGGTTGGTGCCGCATGAATATGTACACCCCTGTTGGCAAATGTTTATTTTTAATGAAATTATCAGCTTCATTACAAAGTGCATCCCCATGTGCTGGTTAACATATTTCTTTAATGTTTTTAATAGCGTTAATAAAGTATGCAGTTCAGAATGAAAAATGCCTAAGTCTCTCGAGGTCAAAAAGATCAGGCGGATAACAATCGGGTATAGAGTAGATTTAAACAATCAACTTAGGCAAAAAATATATGGAAACCTAATCCATTACAATCACAGTCCAACAGGGTAAAAATGACAAATGAAACACATTTAAAATGAAAAGTTATTCAATGGTAGTAATACATAGAGACTGTGAACTTGCATCATGTTCATTAACATTTTAAGGGTGTCAGATGCCTCTTTGCTTGTCTGTCTGCACACTGCCATCTTGAAATCTTAGGAATGCCGCAGTTGTGGTTTTGATTTAGGCAAATTTGTTATGTGGCAATCATGGAGTTTATAATGGAAGCACTTTTAATTTATAATTACTAGCCCACCATTCAATGATGCCTTAGGCAATTATCTTTTGAGCGTGATGATATGATGTCCATGATTAAAGTGTTCATGTTATGTACAAATGGGTCAAATGTACATATAATAAATATTTAGACTGCAGAGAGACCCTAAAATGTTCATGTAATAGAATTATAGTAGGCATCTTGGTTTCATCGTGTATGATCTTATTAATGTCTCATTTCAATATTATGGCCTACAACTGTCAATTGACAGTCAAACATTAGATTACGCTCACAAAGTCCACTTCCCAAGTGGCTCTCTGAAGGATCAAAACCACAAACAATCTTGCACTTCTTGCACCAGATGGGCGGCTAATCTAAGTTTCGAAATCATCATCGTGAAAGTATACTACATGTATAGAATTATGAACATGGCAGGCCACAGAACAAACGGCATGATCATAGTTCATACGTATTTCTTTTTGGTAATGTCCATCCACAATCTTTGATTGTCCAGTTTTGTACCTTTCTGGCTCATAAATATCTTCAACCACTCTCTGTGTCATCTCTTTTGCGGTTGACGTAAAATGATTCTCTATGTCTCTCTGTTCTCCACTCTTCTAATGCATTCCTCCAAAGACAAGATTCATCCAGTCCTTGATGTCATCCATCCACATTCTTTACTGTCTTCCTCTCGCTCGTTTTCCCTCGATCTTCCTTTCCATTATACATGTACATTTAATTATGATCTTGTTGATGCACTGTTGGATCCCAACACAAACAAGCAAAATATCCATTCTGATTTTATACACGCATTACATGTACATATGATACACCCCAATATTTCTTGCATACTGATCAGACAGGTTTATCTTGCAGATAATATACATACATGTATGTGCAAATATGCCTGTGGTGTTTAGTATTTTTGCAAAATGCAAAACAAAGAGAAATAAATTCTGTTTGATACAACAATGAATTGTTTTTTTGAGCTTTTTTTTTTCATCTGTTTTGTCTTTTATTTTAATTATAGAATGGTTGATGCTATTGAGTCATGGGAAGTTGTGGTATTCTGTGCTTTTGTATCTGAAAAATGTACATGTATATGGGTACCAAATCCAAAGATTGAAATTATGAAATTTTTAGAGAGACTGGGAATTGTTGTTGTTGTTGTTGGTAGGCAGGCAGGCAGCTTTGAAAATCTCGTCTAAGAAGAAACAAACAAAAGAAACATTATTTCCACTAAAACACCTCTCTGTATGTGTTTTAACATGAATGTACACAGTTGGAAGCTCTACAAGTTGCAGTTTTCCTTCCTAGTAGTCTGAAGCAGAGCCAAACAAGATTGTAATTTAACTTGCAGTTCACTTAATGTAATGAAATATACATATATGTACTTTTCTCTTGAGATCACATTTCAACATTGAGCTTAGTCTGAGATTTGAATTATTTATTTTTATTTTTCAGAAAAAGATATTAAAATTTAGATTTCTTTCTGATACAAATTATTTTCAAATTTGATATTACCTAATACTCCACAGCGTACATATGTTTAGTTTATGTGGAAAATTAGCTGGACACAGAACGGAAAATTTCGTGAACCACTTAGGTTTCAAGTTAGTAGATCTCAGGAAGGAAGTGAAAGTAACATGGTTGGCTGATTTAATTTGGTATCCCCTTAGAAGTTAGATCTATAGATACAATAAAAGGGGGAGGATGTACAGAACATTTATAATGAACTGAATAGGCCTTCCATCCTGCATTCAACAGATTTATTCATATATATGCTAAGCTAACTAAGCATCAAACAGATGAAACCTGTTTCTTTAGCTGCATTATATGTACCAGAAAGCGCGCGGGGGGGGGGGGGGCTAGGCTGTGACGGCTAAGAATTTGGTGTCGATCTATTGTTAGTGAAATATTGTTATTAAAACAGTGGAGTCCTATCGCGGAATGGGTAAGATGTAGAATCTGGTTTGCTTTTCCTATTCAGTAACAACTAACATATCGGTGGAGAAGCTCGACGTCTAGCCTCCTCGAATAACAACGAACATAGTTCGGAAGTCTCTTGTGTGTGTACAAGAATCTATGGCAGTTAGAAATTGGATAATAAAAGTGAAAGGAAAAAAGATTAATAAAATTACCAAATTGTGCATGCACTAAAAGCTCAGATAATCCCACTTTCTTAGGATTGAAATGCTTCATACATGTAAATGTATATGCATAGTGACAAGAAACATACAAGAATCAAAAGTATGAAGTACAGTGTCAGTAACATTTAAACATCTCTTAACTCTCAGACAGCATGCACTCAGAAAATAGAACATTAGGCCTATACATGTACTTATTTTGGGGCTAACCGGGGCGAGTAAAATACAAGTTAGATACGGTACACGGGCAATGATGAAAGATCCAGAAAAAGTGTGCTTCACTCAATCCCTATCCCATTTCCGGCACGCCTAGCGCGATGTTTCCTTGAAATTGAAATGAACACCCTCACGTCAGATTATACCATGATTGCTAGTAAAGTACTGCTGAGGAGTTCAGGCTAGTTGTAAGCAGGTACAAACAGATCATACCCCCACCCTCAAATCTTGTCTTCTTATTCTTCATACAGTATTTTTTTTTTTTTTTTCAGTGGTGTAGAGTTAATATGAATGACGTATGTCATGATAAGGCGTGTAGCTCTGAGATGAGATAATGATACCGGTATTACTGTGTAAAAGAAATGGCCTTGTTCTGGAAGAAGCCTTGTCGTGTACAGTCCTTACAACTGTATGGTCATGTCACACAATACCGAGCCTGAGTTTGCTTGGGCTTTTGAGACAAATTGACATGTATGCACAGAACGCAGAGATTTTACTACACTATTAGAGTCAATGAATCAAAACAAGATAAAGCTCAAGAAATGCCGCTGGGGGGAAAAAATAAATAAATAAAATAAAATAAATAAAAAATGTGTGACTTCTGATGGAAACAAATGGGTATTTATTTATTTATTTATTTATTTATTCATTAATTTGTTTATTCATTCTTTTTGAGCAACAAACGTTGAAAAAAGGGAGGAATTCACTCTTCCTATGTTAAAATTAAATGTCAATCACAAAAACAAACGAGCAATATCTAAAAACTTGTTTTACAGTAGAATGTTTCTGAAATTTTCATAGTGAACATTTCAAATTCAAGCAAATAGAGAAATCTGGACTCTCTCTCTCTCTCTCTCTCTCTCTCTTTAATCTCTCTCCCTCCCTCTCTCTGTCCTTTCCTTGGCTTGTTGAGTAATCTATGTGTCTAGCAAAGGAAAATATATGTGTACATGTATTTACTTGATGAAAAAGAAACCTCATACCGATCCACCTTACTCCGGTCATTGAATATCCTGGCTTTCCTTTGTACCAGCAGATCGAAAACATGAATATTGCCTGGTAATTTTAGAAAATAGACAGATGAGTACACATTCATTCTGTACATTTTTATTATCATTTTTTAATTATCTTAGTTTCAGTCTGTTATGTTTTTGAATATATAGAGTGGCCGTTGCTATTTATTATTTAGTGACCCGGAAATTGTGTGTGTGTGTGTGCGTGCGTGCGTGTGTGTGTGAGTGTGTGTGTGAGTGTTTTTAGTGTTTACAGTTTGAAAGTAGACAGACGTGGGCTGAGTTTGAACGAAAGAAGATCAATCTTACTGAATATCCGTTTTCCTTTCAGAATTCGAACTTTGTGGTCAGGTATTTGATTCTAAGGCTTCGAACTTATCAACGGAGACCAAGAAACGGACGGTTTCAAAGAAGATTCTCTAATAGTAATACTCTGCTCTCTGTTAACCAGTTTAATTTTACTTTATTTTGGGCCGGATGTGGGGGAGGGGGGTCCTCTCACTCCTGGATGACTTTTGGAAACTCTTCACTTATAGTTATAAATACAAAGGACGGCCGATAATAGAAATCAACATTCATCGAACAGAACGCAGAATCAGGAAGAGACAACTAATCACAGGGAGTGGCTTGTCGCCCTGGTGCGAAGAGCTGGAGCTCACTTGATGAACTTCCAGTTTATGTTACACCCTAGGCGTCCCTATAAACAGGTCAGGTAACCGAATTCATTTGAAGGCTGGCAATAAATCGTGGCCCTAGAATGAAATTGTTGTAACTGCAACAACTTTATCACATAGTTT
>JBCAUA010836408.1:0-13906 GCA_038406235.1 Peronia verruculata
TCTTCACAGTGATACCAATAACTCCATATGCTCAAAATTTGACGAGCACCTGATTTCATCGTGTCGCTTCTCATATGTGCCACTGGATAATTTAACCAGGCCAAATTTCTTACATTACAATTTTTCTTCGTGTAATATGATCTCCAACAGAACAATTAAATGGCAAGGTTCCTAGATTTCACCTGTTCACATCACTTGGTTCTCCTTTGGCATGGTTAATAGTGTGCAGCTGTGGTACATCCGGGGCAAACATTCCAACATCTGCCCCTGCTCTGCTCAGGTGGACAAGCACTCTGAAAAGTATGTAAAGTATACATGACTTGGTAACAGCTGTAAACAACTCAACTGAATTCACAAATGGGAGATATATATATGATTACACTAGAAAAAAATGATGAAATGTTACTAGCTTAGTTCCAGAACTGTAACCCATCCTAAGGGCTACGATGCTCTGCAGCGTGGGCTGCCAGGCTTGTTCATTGGCCCTAGCACTTAGCCTCAGGGTGTTTGTTATGACTACTCAGCCTTGGTTTCGGACTGACATAAAACAGGCTCAGGTTGACCACCTTACTGACCAATGTCTTCTCTTCTCTAGTCCCTCCCCCTAACACCACCCTATCTTCACATGTAATAATATTTGCAATGAGCTAGTGGAAGGAGATGGGATCTATTCACAAAGACATGTCAATTTCATGAGTGGTAATTTCATCATCCCTCCTCACACAGACCATTACCATTGCAAATTTGTTCATAACTTAATCTATCTACTTGGACGAAACGACTTCACATAGGGGCGTATTTATGTTCACATTAGAGAATCTCAGTGTAAACTGCAATAGCAAGCTACCACCCCTGTGACCAAATGGACTTAGATTATTCTTATTAGATCAGACTGGCAAACGTTGATGGGGCAGCAGTGACTACAAAGAATTAGGCCTACTATAAGTGATCTAATGATTGCACGTGGGGAGAGCATTTGACAAGAGGGCTATCTGATAATTAATAGATATACAGGCAAAATTAGTTTTCATTCATAGCAGTTACAACTCACTTTTACTCTCAACAGCTTGATCACTAGTTAATGTGAAACTTGTTGAGTAGATCAACTAAACAGGGGAATCTGCGTTATTATTCAATATGGTATAAACATTTGATGCTCTCTCGCATCATACGTGTAGTTTCTTTTGATTGTAGTTCAAACCCCTTGAGAAGACTTCTATGGATGATGCAGTCTTTGATTTCTGTTTTTCTCTGGACAGCATGGAATTTCTCACCCTTCTATGATTAAAGTTTCCTCTACCTTTAAAAGGAGTGTCTGTTAAACTGCGCAAACTTACTATAGCCATAATTTGACAAAACTGAGGACGATAAACCCCAAGTTTAAGTGACACAGTGAGGAATATCACAGAACAATAAGGATCCCCTATCATTAAATACAGCCATCGCATAAAGGGCTTTGCTTTACCTGTGGTAACGCGATGCACATTGTGGGGTTAATAGTTGATAATGATAATCAATGATGGTTTCCATAACAGTGAAATGTTTCCCCGCGGCGGACATTAAATATTACATCATATCATTGTCTCAAAAACTACTATGATAATGTAATTGTACAAGTGATAGACAGCAACTGAATGCTCATTTGGATTTGTGTAACATTTCTCAAGCTATTCTTTTCAAAGACTACTTTCAGAAGAAATTCAGTTACTAAATATATTACATATTTTCTGAAGACTTACGCAGAAGATTCATGGATTTCACTTCCATCATATACGCCACAACCAGACAGGACCTGTGATAATTACCATGATATACAACATGACAGCTGCACACATGCATAGGAAATTATGATCAGTACTCAACATAATCACACAAAGTTTCTAATTATTACCTACTTTAGGTCCACTTTAATGACATCAGACAACTTTACAATTTAAAGTAACACTTGGCTAAGTTTTCCAATTAACTGCTTCACTGCTACCAACACACAAGACAAAGCTGTTTCCCATTAAAAAAAACCCACCCTCCAACCACCCCCTTCAGTCAAAATCAAGCACAATTTGCCTCTTCATGTTTATTTGTTTGTGTTTGAATTTTACCATGCATCAGCATCGCTCCCAGCACAATTGAATGCTTGTTCATGTTTATAACCATGAGGTCTAATAACACTGAATAACAGCTGACCCTTCTATAAATTTGGCAAATATTAATAAAGTATAGAGGATAGCTGATGTTTAGTACTGGATTGAAAAATGATTATATAGATCTACCAGTGAAGCAATTAACAAACAAAATACAGAGCAAGTGTCAGGTCTGCAGAAAATACACTATACACCTGCCTGAATTTTACACGTAATATGTATTTAATGAATTTGTGTCATTTCTGACTTGTTAGACTCTTACCTTCCTTCCATGTATGAGACTGATTTGACTAAACCTAGATCTAGATCTGGATAAGTATTTGTGTCAACCTTGGGAGTGCATCATGTCATCAGTGTTTTATATATATGGGAAAAAAAAAAGTGTCCTTGAATAGTTAACATGAATATCCTATGTCATGTCTGATCATCATGCAAAATGCATCAACAAAGCCCTAGATATAAGACCGTCGCTGTTTCTAGACCTAGATGTAAGCTCCGTGGAAAAACAAGGTGTCAGCGAAACAATGAAAAGTAAAAGAATTGGAGAGAAGGTGATTCAGATTGCTGATATTGATAACAGAAGACACTTGTCTTCGAGACAAAATACATGTAGCACTTCCAACCGGATCTGAACCTACCACAGCCACCTTCGAATGCAACAAGGCGCTTGACTGGAATGAACGAACGATGATAATTTTTTTAACCGTGTGTGATGCAGACGAGAAAAGCAGGCGGGATGTCGAAAGCAACATTTTCATTCCTTTGAAGTTCTTTAACTGTGAAACCGAAAGCAGACTTGGTTCGCTTCCGGAAGTGAGCTCTTTTGCATAAGAGAACTGCTTAGGCTCTCTAAACTCGTTTAAGCCGGAGGTTAAAAATGTAACGTAACGACGGGAGGTCTCCTTGGCCATGTAGTTTGGCATCTGCTTCATGGTGAAAAAAACTCGTGTCGGTGAGGTTGTGGATGTCCCCCCGTTGGGAAATGGAAGGACACGAAGATTGAAAAGCAGCATTTTTCAGTGACTTAACGGTCCCCTATCTGCCTCTGGGTAGGGAAGCTCGACGTCTAGCCATCTCGGATAAGGACGAATATTGTATTTCGTCGGTCCCGTGTGTACGTTACATGTTCAAAACCGATGAAGAGTAAGCGGAGTCGCGGCAAAAATTCTAAATTCTACCCACCAAAATTCTCAGCAAAAACAGGTAGCCACTTCCTTAGACTGAGTACCGGTAGTTCTACTTTCTAAAAATTGAAAGGCTTAAGGAGAGAGAGAGAGAAAGAAAAGAAGAAGAAGAAGAAGAAACACACACACACACACACACACAAATATAAAGTCAAGTGTCACGGTGAGCTTACTTTGTTTATTTACAAAGGAGTTGGTCAGGCAAATGTAGGTCTAAAACTATTTTAATTATTATTATTATTATTTTATTTTTTATTTTATTATTATTTTTATTTTCTTTTGTTAAATGATCTGATGCCAGTACCTTCAAATCAGTCAATGGCGGGATAGTCATAAGTCATAGTCTAAGCACTCAGTAATGTAGTAAACAGAGATACATTTGTGAAGTTATACTATCAGTGATAATACTGATATAATCGGATGGATGGATAGATGTATCTCGTCTGTCACAATGACTATCAGCTTTGTAGTATGTGCTCTTACTGTTACTGTTACTCGTCCCGTAACCCGCTAGGGTCGTAGGGGCGCTTCATGACGGATGAACGCTGGATCAGGATTTCTTTGTACTCTTGAAGCCATGCCAATGATTTCCTTGTAAGACTGTAGAAGCCAATGTTATGTGAGAGACTTCGAATGTCCTGACATAAAAATTGAAGTTTGACCATGGTTGAGAAACGGTGAATGAGTTTTCCTTTTTTTGTCATATCCTTGAGTTTTTCGGTCTCCTTGGCCTGACTTCACTGACACAATCGCATGTAGTAAAGAAGAAAGAAAAACACACCATACAATATACACAAACAGTCGAAGTGATATTGACTGGCTACAGGTTGCCATAAGTAATAAAACTTTGAATGTCCACCCAGCGTATTTCCTCAGTTAGACGACATGATATTTAACAGAAAGACAGATTTTTGACGTTGTTGTTTTAATTTCTTTTTAACTGTCAGTGAGGTATAATAGTCTAATGATTATCCGTGTCTCACTCGCGTAGTTTCCATTCACCACAAGAGCATAGTTCATTTATTTGCTTGTTACCTTGCTTTTGTCGTTGGATTTCTTTTTATGCTAACACTCGATCATCAGGATGACCATGCGCTTATTGTAAATATTAATTTAACAATCTACGTTCTGTGTGAAAAAACAAAATATATGACTTTGAAAACAGCCTTGTAAATCCAGTTCTTCTCTCTATTTCTCTCTCTCTCTCTCTCTCTCTCTTTCTCTCTCTCTCTCTCTCTCTCTCTCTCTCTCTCTCTCTCTCTCTGCGCGCGCGCGTGTGTGTGTGTGCGTGCGTGCGTGCGTGCCTGTATGCGTGTGTGAATGTGTGTGTGTGTGCAGTAAATGAACATAAACTCAAAAGGTGAAATATTGTTACAAATAATAGCTGAAAAGATACATTGTTGCTTCGTTTTATTGAGAATGCATGCAATGCCTGGAGTTTGTTAATGTTTTATTCTCAATATTTCTGTTCTTTGTTTTGTACATTTTAAAAAAAAATGAATGCATGTAAATCAAACAGAGTCAACCAGTTATATGACATTTCCCTCTTTTTTATGACGAAAAAAAAAAAAAACAAACAAGTAATTGATTAATGTGGACACATTATCAGCACATTGCTGAAATAATTGTGAAGAGTGGAAGACTGCTCAAACAACTTCTGCAAGTAACTAACCACGCCAGCTATTTGTAAAGCGACATACATGTAAAAACACTGGTAATAAAACATCATTGAAATATTCCTGTACATGTAAATTAGATCCATGTGACTTGGAAATGTCAAACAATGTTTTCTTTTCAGTAATACTCAGCTAGTGTATAATGATTATTACATATATATATGAAAAAAAAAAGCAAATTTAAAAATTTAACGGAGGAAAAAAGCAGAAACAAAACGCATGTTTGTCTATAAACACGTTTTGTTGTTTTTTTTTTTAAATTGAAAATCGCTGGAAGGAAGGTGAGCGTGGATATTTCTGTTTTTATATTTGAAAGTGAGTATGTTTCTGTTTTTATTTTCGCGGCTAAATTACACGAAATACCTAAAATTGTATATGTGTGTGTGTTTGTGTGTGTGTGTGTGTGTGTGTATAGCATGTGCATAACAGTATGTGAAATAGAAATCACTAACAAATTAAAGTATATCATTATCAATTGAAAGAAAAAACAGTAAAGCGTAAAGCAGTCTTTTTGCCGACATCATGAAATTTCTTTATATAAAAAATTCTGTCATACTATGTAATTTACATGTAATTTGTTGAGTCAATGTCCAACATGAAAAAGGCATTTCCATGGAACATCCACCAATTTGCACATGTCAGTGCAAATTCTCAGATGCCGCATTCAAATAATCCTATGACGCACTGCTTTTCCTTCTGATTGAACAATATTTAAACTTTGTCTAGGAACAAAAGTAAAAAAAACACAATGTTCTTTCATTTTACAATTATATCATATTAATTTGCTCATATAATTTTCTTTTGAAACATAATAATTTGCAGATGGACTCTATGTATTAAAAAAAGCCTTTGGCCTGATATAATGGCAGAAGTATTCAAGAGAAGAATACATATACGTATGATTAATTATCATCCTCTAAATGATGTTAATTCTAATATTAAATTACAATTCTTTGTACTGCCAGCTGTATTAAACTATCACTTTGGTCGGAAGTATGGCTACATATAAACTGAAAGTGGATTGTAAACAGTGACGCAAATTATCTCGAGGGTTAAATCGCACAATAAATAATATTGTAAAAAGTCTACGAATACTTGTCCAATCCCAATATTATTATGGGATCTTCATTCAGTGCAAAGAATTATTCTTGCTCTTTTCGTTGTACAAGTTATATGTACACAAATTACCAATGGCCAATGAATGAAAATGCCAAATTAAAATTTTCCTATCAGTTTGTTCAAACCTATCTAAAGTATACATTTTTTTTTCAAGTAAAAGTTCAAATTGTGATGTTTTTCAAGATGAAAAATTTTGTTTTTACAGTTTTATGCAAGTGGACCAGCAAGGGACTTGCAATTTCAATCAGGAAAAGTTACTCTGTCTTTCTTCCTTTTGCTGTTTCAATACATGTACAGCTGCTATACAGCAATGGTCCATAATAAAATCATTTTATAATGTATTAATCATATAGTTCACGCGCCGTGAGTTACAAGGATGAAGTCTTCTATAACTTGTCAACTCACACAAGTAAACGAACGAGGCAATCACTCCTTGATTTCTACGAGATTCAAAGCAAATTCATTGGCTCTCGCAGGTAGGATTAGTATGGGAACAGACTGTCAGTTGTCAATTTGAATATCATTGAGCACTGGACCCATACAAGCGATGTGCTGTGATATTATTATTTATAACCACAGCATAGAGAATTTTAGAGCAGCGCGGAAAAAGGACCGTGCACATAGAGGTTTATTAGCATCGCTTTCCATCCCACCCGGCAGCTCTCTGTTCCATAAGAATGCATGTTGTCATTGGCCTGTTGATATACTTCAGCTTTGAATGAACGATTCAATGAAAACTGCATCTGGGCATGAGGTGGAATGGGAAAACCTCCTTGTTCACCACAGAGAATTCGTATACATAATGATATATTTATTGTCTACTATACTGCACTTTTGGGTTCAAAAAACATGCTACTTTGGAGAAGGGATTTGGAGGCGGGGTATTGACTTTTACCAATACCTAATAAATGCAATCTGGAACAGGAGAAAATGGGAAATAAAGATCTTTTTCAGCACCCAGATACATGTCAGTATACAAATGTACACACACATATCCGCCTGTGCCTCCGGGACAATTTTCTCAGAGTGGGGAAGCAAAATAATCTTATTTGTCCTCAGTATTACAGACATAACAAAATCCACCCCTCTCAACAAATCGTTATTAAAGTCATTAGATCTTACACTGTATGTTACTATTACAACCTGAGACATTTTCAAGTCCGATGACTACATGTATTTGCATGTACTTGCTATTCATACTATGCTCTGATCTTGGATTCGTGTGGCCATTCTTTGACATAAGCTCCAAATTACCATAAGTGCTGCGGACTCCCCCTCCCTGTGTGCAGCACTCTTTGTATGCGCACTGTGAAATTGGGTTCGTTGCTCGATCTTCTTCCTGGAATTGTCGTCTCTCTTCTAACTGGGGTCGTTCCTTTAAAACTGATATTCTTATTTTCGGAGAGTCAAGAGTTCGAGCTTTCGCCCTTCTTCTCATGTACATTCAAGATACTTCAAGGAAATAGTGAAGACGAGGGAACACTGCCAGATCAAATGTCTTGAAAATACTTAGCAGAATATGCCAACATCTTCCCGTAGTGACAATATAAATGAACTCAGTCCAGGAAATGTATTTGAGATCTGGAGTTGAAGATTAGAATTTCTAAAGTACTACAGTGCTGTTAACATTACCGGACAAGTCCAGCTTGACCTAAGGCGTTGATACACTTATTTTGGGCTTGATACTTTTGGGAATATTGGCTGTGCTTTGCCTGGAAAGTGAGTTTGTTGGAATTATCCGAGGGGCTGCCTTTGCCCGATGTCTTACTGCCAGATCATTGTTGTTGAGGCTGGGTGATGACCAAGAATACTTTTCTTCTGGGCGAGGCCGCTGTTGGCTGGCTTTCATGGTGAATCGACCCTTGGGTGATGATGACCGTGAAAAATGTGGCACGTAGACAGATTGACTTACTGTCCGATGATCTTCTAGAGCTGGTGGCTTATGTGGTGTGATAGCACCTGGTACAAGACGCCTTGTCTCTATCTGCCATTCTGCAGGCCATCTTGCCTTGCAGGTAGGCGGCCGGGGCACACGTGTAACTTGTGAACTGGTTGAAGGCAGACGATCACGTATAAAATAGTTTTTCATTTGAAATTGACAATTATCTCCACAACCTAGTGCTTGTAGACGAGTACTCTGTCCTCTCACTACATGAGCCGAAGTTTGCCTGTTGGTACAGGGTAGGATTGGTGTGTTCCTGTCTCTACTAATAGGTGCGGATCCGTTTGGATTTATGGTGACTGAAGATTTATTTGATAATGAGGAAACACAGAGCGGAAAACCCGATTTGCGCAGGGCCTGCAGTTTCCTAAAATCGGCAACGGTGGTGATACTAGATTCTTCGCCATGAATAGGGAATCGAGATGTTTGAGAAACCGGTATCACATGAGGTTGACAATAAGCCAAACGTAGAATGTCACGACCCTTTACATGAGTTGGCGTGGATTTACTGCCTGCAGTAGAAGCTGACTTGGGTCTGTCAGATTTCCCGCTGTTTGTTTGTTGCTTTAGGACACTCACGTCTGTTGTAAAGGTTTGGCTTTTACTTTTCCTGCGTGTGAGTTTGTCTGGGGCTTTGCCAGACTGGGAATCCATAATAACTTTATTAGACGACTCTTTGGCATCAGAATTTGTAGTGAAGGGGAACATTGTATTAGTGCTTGGATCTTCGACCTCGCTCGCTGCCGATAGACCATTGGGTACTGGTTTGGGATACACGGGTGTTTTATTGGAACTACTAGTGACAGAGTTACTTTTTTTCTGTCCGTTACTCTTTGATCGTGATTTTCGTGATTTAGTTTTGAGCTGTTCATTGAAATCTCTTAAGTCCGAGGGTGAACTGATGTGGGTCATACCATTCAGAATTTCACCCGAAGGCTTGAGATTGCTCTTGTCTAATAGAAAACTATAAAGGCTGGATGATGGCTCTGTTCTATCAAACAGTTTCTGTCTGCTGAAGTTAGGAAAATTTGAATAGAGGAAAGCGTTGGTGTTGTCTTTGTTCCTGTACAGAATGTCATGCAACGCTGCACTGGTATATCTGCCTGAGCGTGGCACACATAGGACCAGACTAGCAGGGATACCTCTACACGCTGTTTGCAGAAGGATCAGCTGCATGTCACGACGATGTAGTTTTAACTTCAGGTCTTTTAATTGGCGTTTATTTTTCTTTAAAATCAGCCCCGATTTGGAGAAAATGAGGAAATACGTGTTTTTAGTACACGTACGTCTCCTGGTCCGAGAGAAATTTCTGAAAGGCTTTACGTTTGATTCATTACCCAACTTTCTTAAAGGCTCAGGCATTTCTCTTCGAATAGTGATGGTAACTGATGGTGTCCTTGCTTGTTCATCGACTCCATTTGACGTGGACTTCAAAGAATTTGTATTTTCTGCTAGTACCTTTGTGTGATCACTTACATCTCCACTGGTTCTGTATCTATAGTTGGTTGTATTTGTACATAGTCCAAAACCATACTTAAGACTTGATGGTTCCTCTTGCCCGATAGAAAATTTACCCGTCAGGGATATTCGGGTTCTAACCCCCTCCCAAGCAGAGCTGCTTTTGCTTGGAACCTGGCTATGACTCAGGGGCGAGGTCGTATTATCTGTCTCCTCAGTGACTGATTCTGTTAATCCTTGATGGCCCTTCCAGCATAAACACTGAGACCGTTCATTGACATGAGAATTACAGCTCTGAGCTGATTCTGTAGCGTTACCATTCAGAGCAGCTTCAATACTTGAACCGGTGGAGTCCTTTAATACGTTCGAGGGTGCATGAAACCCTATATCATTTGTGCATTGTACTCTGCCTTTATCAGATAGCTCACAAGGAGCATCTGCCAAAACATCATCTTTTCCTCTTTGACTGTCGCAGTTTCCAGAGCTCTGTGATATGTCAGTTTTATCGAAATAAATCTCTGAGCGTGTTTTTGACCTTTTTTCCACCAGCTTACTAAGATATGATTTCACAGACCTTAAAACTGGCTTATCTCTCCTATCAAGCTCATGTGAAACGTTAGATAAAGTGGCCCACTTCTCCTCCATGAAAATTTTATTATCTTTGCCCGAGTCTGAATTGGTAACAACGTCATTGTTCTCATCACCAGCACCAAGATGGCACCACTGCTTTTTTGGACATGAGCAACTGGAAACTCCAGTGTCTGTCGCATCAGGAGTGAACTTAGTATTGTTTATTTCTGTGAGTTGGAGACCTGTTCGTACAGAAACCGCGGCGGACGGTTTTTCATTGCACGGATCTTTCGACCTGCTGATATTTTGAAGCTCGTCAAGTTTGTTATTCTCAGGCTTGCAATTCACCCCTTTTGCCCTGTCCCTATGTGGCTTTTCAGGCATCTCAGTCATTTCTAAAGTGATATTCTTCAGGCTGGTCGTCGTGTTTATTTCAGCCATTACCGATTTCTCGTCCCACGTCTTGTTGGCCGGAGATCGGTATGCCCAATATTTTTCCCCACTTTCTGATGCAATGGCCGAAAGTTCAGTCACTGGCAATTTTGTTCCGTTTTCCTCGCCATACAGATGACTGGGTGGATACTCGGTGGTGCATTTCACATTTTCTATCTCGTCAGTTGATAAAGAAAACTGTGGATTCATGAGAGGCTCAACATTTAAGGGAAGTGTGGTTATATCCCATGCTTTTGTTTTTACTATGCATTTGTTGTTTAAAGGTAGGTCTTCTCTTTTTATGCTTACATCCAGTTCACTCAAAGACGCTATTCTATTCAGACCAGACTGCTGCCTTAGCAAAAGCTGCTTGAACTGAAACCCTTTCATCCGAACCCAGTGCGCTCTCACAAGCATTTGGTTTGGTGTCCGCTCACTTGTAGCTTTCTGAGTCAATGGCTGAACTGAATCAGCATCTTTATGACGTGTTTTGTTTTTGCGACTGAAAGTGGCTGTCGTAATCTGTGCGTGTGTAGTACTGGATTTACTGAGTCGTGTTTTGTGCTGAGAAGCGTCACCTGATTTGTGAATGTGCGATGAAACTTCATCTTTCATTATCAGACTGGGAAAGCTGAAGTTTCGACACAGCATCTTGATCTCATTGTTGTCTTGTTTGGAGATCGCAGGACACCCAGGCTGACTTGTATGAGACTGAACGGTTTGCAGTTTAGTTGTTCTGTTAGACACTAAATTTGTCTCGCACTTTTGATCCTGTTGTGAGATCGACCTCTTCCTTCCATATATTATGTCTTTCTCGTGGGACTCTTCAGTGGGGTGATTAAGTTTTTGATGGGTATCTCTGCTTTCTGCAGATGGATCTTCCTGACGACCCTGAGCTGCCTTGCTCAAACTCAGAACTGTTGTCTTCGGCTGCATAATATCAGATGACTTTGTGTGAGTTTCATTTGCAATGAATGCTACATCTTCTCTAGGCAATGTTATTGTGATGGAATGTTTTTGACATGGACAGTCAGTACACCGGGTTTTACACCTGACACATTCGCAAGAACAAGCTGTCTGGGATGGTCTTGAGCAACTGGGAGGACATTTTTGCTCGTTCATGGACGACTGCAAATTTGGATGGCAATGATTCGGATGTGGCTGCATCTTGTCGCTGACATGATGACGGCTGGAATCAACCACCCACTGCGCTACCCATGCTAATTTGTCACGTTTTAACGACTGCTTAGTAACTTCCCCACTGGTCTGGCATGCGATTTTCGACAGACTGAGCGAGTTACTACAGCAGTGTGCATCAGGTGGCTCGAGCTTAGTGTCTTTTCCACGGCTAACCGAGCCATGGCTGGAATCACAGATCTGACTTTGTAGCATCTTATTGTTGTTCAACGCGGACGATGGCCGCCACTTTGATATGTACATGTACTGGCTGGAAACACTTTGGGTAGTGGTGGAAACCTCTAAATGGCTCAGGTCAGAGTGAGTACGGTTCTGCAATGTGCACTGTCTCCTATGGGACATAGTTAAACAGCAATTTGCTATTGTCAAATACAATACAATGCTTTAACCTTGCCGCGTGGGGTTTAATTCAAATATTAAATCCATACAATACTAGGCTGTAATACTATCAATTGTTCACATCATCCACCAAGCACAAGTATGTTCTCGAGTGCGCCATACAGAATATGAAAATCATTGATTCACATGAATGGTCTCTTTCTCTCTGGATTTAATACGTTCTCATCTGGGAGAATCTTCCTCTTTTCTATTAGCACAATGTGATGTGAAGATTTCCTGTTTATTTATCAAGTAAGAGCGGAGCTTGTTTGCACAAAAATAAAACGACCATCTTTAATCAGCTTCACACCCAAGTGATAGCTTAACTACTTGAACATCCTTGCTCCGATTATCAGCGAAATGAGAAATGGATGTGAAATAATTCTGCCGGCTGTTAGACTGGATGTTGATCCCAGACAGTTATATAGCCTACTATTAGACTTGCTGACTTGTTCAATTTATGCACTCGTCCCTTCACTCTGGAAATTTCCGAATCTAGGAAAGATGCAGGCGTCGGAAGCGAAGTGGAGCAGTGTGTACCATGAAATTTTATTTCCATTATCCTTTATTATTCTCAACCGTCCTCAGGAGGTGGCATCCCTCCTCTCTTCTTGCTTTTGTCTTCTGCCCCGCCCTCCTTCCTACTTGACCTGCTTTCTTGACATATCTTACAGTGTTTGGCACAATATACCATAGCCGTGATCGTGCTGAGCTGTTAATTAATAATTGGCAACACAAACAAAGAGACGTTACTCACTACCAGCGATCGATCCACTGTCGATATCGTAAGAGCACCTTTGATGATGAAGCCACTGTCCTTATCCAACCCTCTCTTTCTTCCAATGTTTTGCAAGAATCAACAAATCTCATTCGTGTTTATTCTCTGTGTTCCTCATTAATTGTCTCTGACGCATGTGTGTAAGATATAAATGCATAGGCCTACATAAGCCCTGGTGGTGGGGACACGTGACTGCCCTCTCAATTGTCATTTCTTCTCTAGAGTAAGGAGAATTTTGTGAAATCCTATAGTTTTCTGGATCCTGTTACGGATCTCTTCATTTGTAATATAGCCTCCGGAGTTTGTGCCAAGGATTTTTCTGTAGCAAGGATCCTTCTTTCTAAAGCCGCATAAGGTTTTTGGCTTTCACAGAGCCATAGACGCAGAGTGGCACTATACAACGTATACAAGTGAGATCCTAAGAAGGATCTTTGAGAGCAGACGGATGTTATCGTCTTTCCTAAAAGCTTATGTTATAGTCTTGCTAGTACAGTTACCATCTGTGCAATCCTCGATAAAATTCCCGGTTCTGAGTTCTCATCTGACATGATCAACAGAAGTATTTGACCTTTAAATATACATGTCACAAATAAAAAGAAAAGTTGCGTCGTTGTGTTGTGTCGTGTTGTGTTGGGGTTAAACGACACGTCAGCACTATGACGGCTTTAAATATTGTGTCAAACACGGTAAGATACGTTTACACGTCAAGAAGAATAGAAGAAAGAAAGCGGGACAGAAGACAGGAGTAAGGAGAGAGGGAAGAGATGTCTCCCCTGAAATGTCGAGATGGGTTCATTAGTCCGAAGGTTCACTAGTCCGGAGGACTAAGAAACTTAATCATTTTCATTCAATAAGACAATCTTGTGCTTATTTTTTTTTACTGAACAAACATTACTAAATGTCCCGGTATCTTTCTTATATTGTGTGTGTGTGTGCGTGCGTGCGTGTGTGTGTGTGCATGCATGCGTTTTTCACTGCTGTGGGAAGCAAATCGAAGAATGTTCCCATAAAAAAATCAGTTATTTTCAATC
>JBCAUA010836419.1:0-13906 GCA_038406235.1 Peronia verruculata
TAGATAGATAGATAGCTAGATAGATAGATAGATAGATAGATAGATAGATAGATAGATAGATAGATAGATAGATAGATGCCTTATATACCAGTAGCCTACTCTATAACACCAAGAACTGGTTGTGATCAAAGTCTTGACACAGGAGAGGAATGCATCAGTCAGTGGCAGCCACAGGTCATTATGTCTTTGTTTACGTCAGCAGGCAAGCTCACGGCCAGAGTACAAGGTGGGAGGAAGCAGGCACCCGGCAGACTGTTTATTGCTCTGACGGACTACGGGCCTCGTAACACCCTGGAAGTAATCGCTGTTTACAAATAGCGTGGGTTCCTACCTGCCCATTGTATAATAGAAAGTATCGGCTGTTTAATCCCCATCCTCCCCCACCCGTATGACATAGTTTTATTCTATCAACGCCCTGGAAATGTATTGCCTTGTCCCCTTCGACAGCCATCACTTCTCCAGAAATGAAGATCACAGCATAATGAAGATCACAGAATCCGTATTTATTATATAACGAACAGATGGCATATGCCCATTCCTGTACAGAATGAAAGAGTCAATCCCTGGATGCTTTTGTATCGTTAATATACCGCATTAGTAGAAGTATGGAAAGCTTTTTTTTTTTTTTTGCTATCAAACAAAATTAACGAAACTGTGCAATCAGTTCATTATTGTTGAAGAATTTGAATTTAGCTAGCCTTCGGGGGCGGTGTGTGTGTGTGTGGGGGGGGGGGGTCCTGGAGGTGATTTTTTAAAAATATTTTTGGAGATAGGCTATTTCGGTCTTTTCCATTGAATGTGGCATGTTAAAATTAAAGGGAAACAGTCTTATCTGAAGGATTACCATGGTAACGACTCCATCTTGGATTGTGGAGTCTCTAAAATAACTGGCATTCTATCTCCTCCGTCAAATTTTAATGGAGCTTAAAGAAACTTGGTGAACATATTGTTTGGCATAATATCTAAAACGATAATTATTGTTACGCCTTTGTGTGGAAAACAAAACTTTCTAGAAATTTTTGAAAATCCATTATAGTGAAATTTCAAATTTCGCCTTTTTTTTTTTTTCATATTAAAAACCTATTTTTCTCTTCTAACATACATACTGATTGGGCCGCGAATACGTAGGTTTGTGTTCTTCATAAAAATTATTTACGCCAAATTTGGATAGAACTGGTCTAGAAATAAAAAAAAAAAAAGAAGAAGAAGAAGAAGAAGCAGAAGAAAAAGATAGCAAAATGGCGACAAAACAAACATGGTCTGAGTAAAAAAGCAGGTAAAATGACAAGAAGTTTTTGATTCTGTGTGTAGACTCACAAAAGCCTTTTAACACAAGCTGTCCTTCTCTCCATGATTCATGTGTCTTTAGTTGCTTTTTCTTTAGTGTTCTATTCATAGCTTTCCTGAATGTTGCTCCCTACCCCCCCCCCCTCCCCAAATCATTATAAGGGTTCCCATAGTCACTTTAGGGTTCCTAAGAGCCCTTATTGTGGCCTCCATATCTTTTTCTGTCCAAACCAGGAATGTTTTGGCTTCTATTGTGGCAGATGCTCCAAAAATTGTGTTCTGAAGCAGAAAAAATAAAAGACAATGTTTCTGTCTATAGGATGTAGAAGTTCATTTAAGAGCACCTGGTGACAGCTAACACTGATAATCTACGTGTTTGTACCTTTTTTTTTTTTTCACCCTAGAGTTGTCATCCAAAGTTCATCCGTTGTACTAGGACTGGGGATATCGTTAGAAAAGGTCAAAGTAAAGTGCTTTATGAAATGTTTAACTGTATCCGATCAAACAGTGATCATCTGCAACTTTTACCCGTATCCGATCAAATAGTGATGATCTATCACTACATATAGCCATCAGATGGGGTCACTTCCTGATTGACAGTCGGCCGGCCCATCCGTTGACTGGCCATTGGTCAACACGTTAGAGTGGACATATCCACTTTGTAATACTGTCTTTATATTTTCGGAAAAGGCAGGACTCCTCAAAAACAACAAAACCCAAATCGCATTCTTTTAAAAGCAAAATCCATATTTCAGGACGCCCGCCCCTCTCTCCTTACAGAGAGCCACTTTCGTATCAAATCAAATGTTGACGTCAACTATATATAGATTTTGTTATAGTACATTGGCATGTCATAAAGACGGCCTTTTTCTGTAAACATAAATTTATCAGGATAAGGAGGGAAGATAAGTGGAGGGGCAGGGTTGAAGGAAAAGGGGGAGGAGTTGGAAGAAATAGAGAAAAATAGCGGGAGAATAAAAAAAAAAAAAGATGACAGAGATGAAAAGAGTGAAATAGTGAGTTCGTAGATAAGCCAGTGCAGGAAAAAGACGAAGAGATGTAGAAAGCGAAAGAGTGAGCTTGTACAAAAGCCAGAGAGAAAGAGAGAGGAGGAGGAAAGAGGACAGAGTAGAGGGATCAAAGAGAGCATACGAAAAGTGAAAGAGAGAAAAGGTGCCGTCGAAGAGAGAGAGAGATACAGAGACAAAGTGTGGCAGGGAAAGAGAGAGTCAGTGGGATGGAGACAAAAAAAAAGAGCATAAGAGATAGAGAAATTAAAAAAAGAAAAAGAAGAGGACAGAGAAATAAGAACAAATGTGACCGGGGCAAGTGGTGTTGTATAACAGGATAAGCTACCTAGCTCACAATGGCAGTCTACCGTGTAATGCATTGACTTTTCTGGTGTTCGAGACGGATTTACAAAGAGAGGAAGTGGTTTGACAGGGGACACAACAAGCTAACATATCGTTCTATCCTGCCTGTAAGGACTGTCGTGTCGTGTACACTCACTCTGTGAGACCAGTTAAGCTGCTTATTCCGCCGAGCTAACACGCAGTCCACTCACACTACTGGCTCGTGAGCTGTTGTCACGTGATGACCCAGTGCAGATCACGACAAGGTCACAGCTATGTCATAATGTCGGAAAATGAAATGAGGATGTTCGGCTGTTGCTGATGTTTACTGTTCAGTCAACTCCAAGATGCCGACTTCATTATAATACTCATTCATATGTTGCCGCTTGTTGATTGCATTTAAGAGGTCATTCATAGTCATTTAAATTGATACGGATTTGATTGCCTAACAGTTAGCCGCCCTATATGCTTCCAGGAAGCTAAAAACATTATTTTGGAAGTCTCTCGGTTGGATATGTTTTGGCAATAATGGCTCACAAAATACTTAGAGCCTGTAGAGTACGGGAATACGCTCAGTGTAAATGCCTTCTATTAACAATATTATCTCCAAAATGTCATTTCATTTTGGCCTGTCGTACGTAGACTACATCAAACACAGTCACCAAAATCAGTGCTCACTACCTGATGATAAATTGTGCTGAACTGTGCCATATTATTATGCTTTCTAGAATGTACAAACTGTATAGTGTAACCGAAGTCCTCAGTGACAGCACAGGAAATAAAAGTGAATTTGAGATCAAGAAGAAAATAATAATAATTCTAGCCTGAGTCAGATTTAGGTTATAATACTTAGCTCAGTTAGTAACGATACTGCTCTCGCTGAATGGAGTTTTTGCTTTTTCGACGTGGATTTCCAACAATCTTTTGTTAAGTTTTAACTTTTTGTTTTTTAACTCAGCCCCCAGCACATCCAACGATCTCGCTCTCTCTTGTTCTATGCCCTTCTTTTTAAATAAGAACTAGTGAGCTATCTACTGTGTACATGCAAACAAACGTAGAGATCACATAATGTTTGAACACGTAACTGTGGCACGCATCAAAGTTACTCAAGGCAGATAAAATTTAAGTTATGTGCATGCTTTCCCGGCTTGGAGTTTGAGATATTTACTATCGTGAGATGTGGAAAAGTAATGCAAGTTGCACTCTGTCGTTGTATTGCACTCTCCTGAGATCTATCTGTAGCGTCGAAAGAAAAGTGTTTGTTTGCTGGATTGTCACCTGTTTCTTGAGGGCGGGGTCGTTTCGTGTGTCTTTATTGCACTAGATATATGTCATGAATGTACCTACCTCATTAAAAACCAAATAACATACATCATATAAAGTGAGCATCGATGTTGAGAGGTATTTTTACATATCGATTGGGTGGAAACTATGGTTAAAAAAAAAAAAAGCAACATATTCATATGACTTATTTTCCTCATTTCTCTAGCATGGTTTGTTGCTGTTCCAGTTGTGCATTTTAAAGTTTGTCGGAATCTTAAATAAAAAGGTGTCACGGAGAGCGATTGTTTCTGAGGAAAAATGTTTTATTAAATGTATACCTGCCATTAGTGTTTGAATATATTCAATGGTTTAAGTCAAATGTTCCTCAAACGATTTGATTTCAGTCAAATACTGAGCCTTCAAAGTTTCTATGCTCTAAAGTTACGGCTAGTTCTGTAATACTAAGTGAATACTAAATAAACTATCTGAAAGTTAGCAGAAACACTTACGATAAAAGTCAGAAGCCTGGCATATGCAAAACTTTTGCGGTTTGAGAGGTATACTTAAAAACAAGAATATCGGTGCTCAGGGTAAACTCATTGTAGATCAAACGATCTCAAGGGGAAATAAGGTCTCGCGTTAGACAGGTGTATTGACCCATGTCCTAATTTACCACATAATTCAATAGTTTCGACTTAAAATCAGTTTTCGAAGTGTACTACTATTTTTACTCCAAATTCATGGAGATCAAAGATTTGTTTTGTGTATTTACACGTTTACTCCTCAATTACGTTTTTCTTTACTTCCATCCCTAATGACCAACTGTTGAGCTCAAAGCTTTTTTTTTTTTTTTAATTCAAGATTTGATAACAGCAAGGTAAGGGTCACGCTCGCCATATGAGCGAGGACTCTTCGCTTTGATCTCTAACTGACTGCCTTTTGATAATTTTCTTTTCCTTTTTCGTTCGCTCGTGTTCTTAGTTTAGATACGGCTAAATAGTAATTATCATATAAGATATTATTATTTTAGATTACCTAAAGATAATGACAATCACCGGGTTTAATGGCGTACCTTGTGGACTGATTCAGCCAGTGAAAATAAGATAACGATAGTGGTGAAGTCTCTAGTGTTGTATGAGACACTGTACTAAAGTCTCTAGCGTTGTATGAGACACTGTACTAAAGTCTCTAGTGTTGTATGAGACACTGTACTAAAGTCTCTAATGTTGTATGAAACACTGTACTAAAGTCTCTAGTGTTGTATGAGACACTGTACTAAAGTCTCTAGTGTTGTATGAAACACTGTACTAAAGTCTCTAATGTTGGATGAAACACTGTACTAAAGTCTCTAGTGTTGTATGAGACACTGTACTAAAGTCTCTAGTGTTGTATGAGACACTGTACTAAAGTCTCTAGTGTTGTATGAGACACTATACTAAAGTCTCTGGTGTTGAAGAGGACACTGTACTAAAGTCTCTGGTGTTGTATGAGACAGGTACTCAACACTTAATGTTATTGTCATAGTTGTTGTCATTTTTGTAAACGTTGATGGCAGTGATGTTTTTGCCAGTACTTTCTTTTACTCGACATTTGAGAGCTTCCGATGGCCTGACTTCCAAATAGGAATGTTGATTTTATTATTATTTTTATTATTATTATTATCATTATTATTTTAGGCCTATATCGCTGTGTCCCATTTGCATTCAGCTGGATCTTCATCTTCTCCTCTGGTAGTGAACCATTTGTATGTGAAACTTCTTCATTTCTGCTTTTGACAATGAGACACTGCATACATAATGCATACATTATTATTTCGTACAACGCTGATCATTAGACGACACTTGTGGGTGTCTTGTAAGTGACCTTATCGATATTTGTGCTGGTTTCACTTAAGCTAAATGAAATGGAAGATCGGAAAAGAGGAAGGTCAGGGCGTCTTGAGACATCATTATCATAATACCTGCTCCAGTGCATGGCAGAAATCATAATACGCGTACAAAGCTCATGAAACTCCATGCCTGTTGTTAATCCTAGGCGAGAGCGATTATATATTTTTGACAAATATTAAGCAGTTTTCATGACAACAGTCAAAAATAGGAATATTCACTACAGGACGATGTCGGTTTGATTTCGATGGCGCACTGGCTCATATGTTAAACTACATAACGGATTTTTTATGTAATTTTTCAAGTTTGCTACACAAACGCTGTGCGATAAGTATTTTATAACAGATTGAGTTATCAAAAAAACCTTGAGTAGCTTTAAGACTGTTACATTTGTAAAGATTCACACTTCATTATTTTAATCCTTTTAATCCTGTGTAGCCAAGCGAGCCTGTTTTGAGAACTGTTGGGGATTAACTGAAGGATTAGAGAGCTTGTTTTGAGCACTTTGTTTTGAGAACTTAAAAATGTGGATTTGTGATATCGAATTGGATTAGAGAATATTGGAGAAGATTCACCAGTGTCACAAGTAGTATCATCGTTTAGCATTGTGCAGCATTAAGGCATTAAATTTTGATAACATTAATTAAAAACTATATCATCAAATTCTGTTTAGTATTTATACTGTATGTTTGATGAGTCCTCAAACTGCAATACTCATATTCAGCCTTAGGCAGTATTTAGATTGAAATGTGGCTCTGACAGCGATCTAAGGGGACTGTGATCTTTACTTTGGTCTATCAGTTCAATGTACGTGCTCCAATTAAACGTCTGCACTTATGCTTAAAGATAAAATTTCAACGTTTCTCGAATAAAAGCCACAAACTATGGCTCACAAAAAGTGTATTAGAATGGTATATTCATCTCTAGGATAAAGGAAAAGCCAGAATATTATACTGTTATTTTATTCAATGAATGTAACATGATGTACATGAACCACTGCATGCAATAAGTATCCTACGGGTCCAATACAAAAAGGAGAAAAGGAAAACGAAAAAAAGAAGAAAGAACGAAAGAAAGAAAGAATGAAGAAAGAGAAAGAGAGAACGAAAGACAATAAAACAGAAAGAAAGAAAGAGAAGAAAAGAAAGAAAGAAAGAAAGAAAGAAAGAAAGAAAGAAAGAAAGAAAGAAAAAAAAGAAAGAAAGAGGGTTTAAAACAAAAAGGAAGAGGAACACTTCTTTCTCATAACTTTCAACGAAATGCAAGTGAGGGAGAAAAAAAATCAATTAAAATGACAAGTTCACCTGTGAAAAGAACAAGAAAAACTCATGATCCCCGAGGCGTAAAGAGCAGCGTGATCGATATAGCGTGGACTGTTCAGCTCAAGTCCTTTTCAAATTTCCCCTTTTCTTCACAGAAGAGGGTTAATCTCTGTCTAACACTGCCCCTATACCTCTCTCTCTCTCTCTCTCTCTCTCCTTTCTTTCTCCCTCACTTCCCTCTAGCATTCTGTCTCTCTTTAATCTGTTTTCTTCTCGCCCCTTTTCTGACCCTTTTCTGTTTCCTTATCATTTTTCCCACTCTTCTATTCTTCCTTTTTTTTATTTGTTCTCTCTTCTCTCTCTCTCTTCTCTCTCTCTCTCTCTCATCTAATATATCTCCTTTGGGTCGCTAGTTCCGCTGCCTAAGCTCTCTTGCCTACATATCATTACCATTATCTTTTGCCAGCAATATCTCCACTTGCACGTCAATTTTGCCTTTGTACGGCATAATCAAACCATAGTCAGAACTTCATAGAAACAATGTTACAGACAGATCATCATTAATTTAACCCTTGGAGTGTCAAGGACCACTTCTAACAGTGGACTGTCACTGTTCCCATCCCACTGCCTCTTTCACTTCTCATCCCTACCCCCTTTTCTTTCACCCCGTCCTGTACCCTTCTTTCTATCATTCCCCCGTTTCGTCCTTTCATTCATTGCCTTTCATCCCCTCAATACCCGTTCTCTCTCTTCTCTCACTTCCTGCCCCGGTCTCCCATTCATCACCACTCATTTCTCCCTTCTCTTATTCCCTCATTCATCCCCTCTCTCACTCCCTCATTCCTCCCTTCTCCCACTCCCTCATTCCTCCCCTCTCTCACTCTTCCATTCCTCTCTTCTCTTACCCCCTCATTCCTCCCTTCTCTCACTCCCTCATTCCTCCCTTCTCTCACTCCCTCATTCCTCCTTGCTCTGACTCCCTCATTTCTCCCCTTTCTCACTCTCCCATTCATCCCTTCTCTCACTCCCTCATTCCTCCCTTCTCTCACTCTAACATTCCTCCCTTCTGTCACTCCCTCATTCCTCCCTTCTCTCACTCCCTACCCCACCCCATCGTCTTCTACTTATCCTCATCATCTGACAGCCTTTCCACATCACCCAACTCCACTTCACATTAGGTAAATGAAAACCAGCCAGGGCTAATTCCAGAGTGCCACAGTCTCCAGGGAGAAGAACGAACGCCCGAACTGCCGAAATTTGCGCTGACACAGCCCAGCCCTTGCCGGGCCGATGGAAATGAAGTAGACAGACTCTGATATCGAACTTCCACTCTCTTATACAGCAAGCACGCTCGTTGTTGAGTAACTTACTCATGAAATATACATATTAACTCTTTGAATGTTACAACAAAGGCCACAAGAATTTAGATAAACACACATTATATCAAGTTTTGCTCTTTGGTGGAAACAAAATCTCACAACTCATGGACAATTAGCCTAATTGTAGATATCAATACTGGAAGAAAGACAAACCAAAGGAAAATGAAATGTCTTCATTCATTTATGAAATTATAGAATGTATATTCAGACGCGCGCACAAAGAGAGAGAGAGAGAGAGATAGAGAGAGAGAGAGAGAAAGAGAAAGAGAGATAAACAAGTATAATATTTTGATATTTGTGGTGCGGAAAGTTCTTTACTTTCTTTATAAGATAATATAACTTTATTTCCCACAAGAGCAATTTTTTTTTTTTACAATGTAAAAACGAGCTAGGTTCAAAGTCATAACATAATCGTAAAAGTTATGCATAATGTTAAATAAACAATACATAAAACTTTTTTGTGATTCGAAGTGTAAACTTCAATTTTTGTTAGAAAAATTGTATGTTTGAGGACACAGTCAAATGTCTGTGATCTAAACTAATTTAAAAATGAATTAAAAGCTTTCTGCATGATCCAAGCAACAGTTGTGTCAATTATCAGTTCTGTAAAAAAAAAAAATCGTAATAATTTCTTTCTGCATTCCAGGAGTATAATAAAAAGTCGGGTAAGATGTGGAGTTTGTAAATTCTTTCACTCAGCGAAGGATATGTTGAGGGTTTCATCTTTAATCCTTTTTTTTTTTTTTTTAAATTCACAAGAGGCCAGACAGCCACCCTCGTGGTTTAAAAGATCCATTGGCGACAGTTTTGAGTAAAGAGGGCGGCGCAAGGTTAATAGATTTGCTGACTTAGGAAATAATAAATGAAAGCAATCGCCCTTCTAGACAAGGCCCTACAATGAAGGAAAATTCAATGTTTAATACTCCTCTTTATTTTCAAAGTCATGATCCTGGCGTGTTGATATGAACCAGCTGGTGTTGGAATTGATTTCAGGGTGTCAACATAAAGGTATCGACCAGATTTATCCACTGTCCTCAGGAACAAACTTGTGATTTATGACTCGCACAATAGAGAGAAAACCTACAGCTTCTTATCTTGGAGAACAATCTATAAAGAAACAAATTTTTATCCATATTTGAAGGACTTTATCAGCAGTGTAAATTATCCTGTATCAGAATGTGTTTTGTAAACACATACACGCACACACACACACACACACACATACACACACATACACGAACACACACAAGGACCCACACAACTGCAATTGCCTAGTTTAGTAGAAAACGTTCTCTCAGTAAAATATAATTTTCTGAACATGCCAAATGTCCACAATATAAATACAATGGTTTCCTTCGTCATCTTCACCTTCAGCTATGCTCATGTCCAAGGGTAGGTGTTTGTGTGTGTGTGTGTGGGGGGGGGGGGGGGCTTTTGAAAATGAGCGAGCAACTTTCTCCGGACCCTCTCTGTCTTCACTGATCTTTATGAACCAGCAATTTTCATTTGTCTATTTTCGGTTTTGCCTTCACTTCCTTTTTCTTCCTCTCCCTTTCCAAATTATTACCTAAAGTAACCGATAGATGCGACCATAATTATATTTTATTATAATATAATTTTTCGAGCAATAGGGCCGTTGGAATTAACTGTAAACGTGAGTATCTTAGCAGCGAAAAGTTGTGAGATAAAAATTATACAGTAAAGATATATATTTGACCTAAGTGAAGTAACACTTCAAAAAGGGCCCGGCATTTATTATGCGGCCATATTTTAGGGTTTTTTTCTTGGGGGGGGGGGGCGGAGGGAAGGGGCAACCGTTGCTGCACCCAAACAGGGCAATATAAAGGAAAAGAGATAGCTGAGATAGCCCTCATGTAGGACCAAAAAGCTTTTAAAAAAAACTAGCTCTAACTTGGAGTAATACCAGCAATGTTATCTATGAAAGACCACATGTGGTTCATGCCAGCCAGTCGTGGGACCTACAGGCTATGTTGTTCTTGCAAACAGTTTTTCGAAATGGGCGTAACAGTGTTGTGTTGTTGAACACACGGATTTTTCTTTCCCGATAGCGTCCCTTTACCATATCTTCACATCCATTTTGCATACATCCTTTCATATACCTTCATATTGTAAACGCAGTATAGTCGTTATTGTGCTTACGTGACGTTAAAATCCATTACAGAGAAATAGACAAATAAACAAAGCTCACTCATTGATGGTTTCAATACATGCGTTGACAGTAACTTCTTTTTTTTTTTTTTCAAATCCATTCAGTTATATTATCTTGTCATGTCTTCCTCTCCCTTTCACCCTCTGTTTATCCTAAAAATTGCACAGTGCAAGATGGGTTTTTAGAAGCGGGTGCATCTTGGAACATGGCACATCGCTTCACATTACGTTACGTTCTTTTTATGCCTTTTAACCTTTTTGCCGGTGCTTATTTCGTTATGCTGAGCCATGGACATAATAAGGCTTTACACTAGGTAGGTTTTGTTTTTGTTGTTTTTTTCCCGAGACACTTTCTTATTTGTTTCTTTTGTCCGTGTAAACTGTATCTGAATGTATGGGTATGTGTGCTTTCGTACTGGTGTATGCGATTTCTACAAGCCTTCACGAGAACAATATACCAGTTATTCAATCTAATGTCCATTCACGACTTCAGAGGTACTCATTTAGAGATACTGTCCATAGATGTACGAAATAGAATTTTATTAAATTTTGAAAGTAACAATGCAGAGACATTCCAAATTCTGACAATCAAACAAGCATCATCAACAGGGATGTTGTGTGTGTTGTACTGTCGTTTAACGGCACATCAGCATGATCACGGCTATATTGTGCCAGGCACGGTAAATTAAGTTCACAGGTCAGGGAAAACAAAAGAGAGAGAGAGATGAAAGAGAGCGGGACAGAAGACAGGAGCAAGGAGAGAGAGAGAGAGGAGAAAAGAGATGTCACCCCTGGAACGTCGATAATGGCATTCCATGAGAGACATCCCACCGATGGCAGGCTTTCACCGCCTGCAGATGGGAGCAAAAAACATTTATATACCCCGGGCCCCCGCCGGAAGGGGGGGGGGGGGGGATCAACAGGAAATTATAAACTGATAAGAACATTGTGTTAAGGCCTTTCCTCCTGCCCGAATTAATTCTCTATCTGTACACGTTTGATGTTTTTTGGCAATGTTCATGGCCTTTATAGATGCACTTTAAGCATGATTTATCTCCTCGGGACAGACTATTATCCATGCACAGAGAGAGAATAGTATATCTCTCAATCCCCCCCCCCCCCTTTCTCCTACCCGCTCTTTTTTGTTCTTATTTGGTAGCCCTTGTGAGTCTGTCCTGTAGTCACCATTAATTGTATTCTTTAAGTCTTTGTAGCGGATGAAAACAGGGCAAGAGAAATAACTAGATCTATATTGATTCTTTTCCTTGGTAGACTCCCCGATTGTTAGCATGTTGTTGGGCGTACCGGGTTTCTCTCCTCATGAAAGATTTAGAATCGCCAGTCACACCTCCATGATTTCCATTGGGTTGACATTTGGTGGACCCAAACTATACGTTGGGGTTTATTTCATTGTTCTTTTGTTATGTATGGGTGGGCGCTGTGTGTGTGTGTGTGTTCTGTGTATGTGTGTGTGTCTGTGTGTGTGCACGCGTGCGGTGTTTGTGCGTGTATATTTATGTATACATGTATCTGTCCGCGTGCTAAATCAGCCTAGGAGGACAATGATAAAGAACCCACCAAGAGTTGACGCCTCTGTCGGGATGTGTAGACCTCTCGCCAAACTCCATACATTATCAAAGAGCCATGATGTTAGGATGGAATCATAAATATTCCAGAGGTGAGTTCCCAGAGGGGCCCTATGGAACACAGCGTTCCCACCCCCCTCCGGCTATGCCAAGTGCTAACAACATGTAATTGAGGAAAAAACAAAACAACCCAGAAAGATACTCATATTTGCCAAAACTATTGGGAATAGACTGTTAAAGCTATGGGGAGAAAGACAATTGTAACCTTTTTAGCAAACTATCATTACCATTCCATAATACTCTAGAAATAAATGGGAGAAGCTGTTATTATGAGTTCTTAGGACCAACTGCAGATTTTAGTTTTGACAAAATGAAAAAAAAAAAAAGGCATAAAAAAAATGTGGTAAAATTTCATTTTTAGTGAGATTTAATTATTATTTTCCAGACTAGTGCATTGTTCATTACTCATTCACTCCATTTAAAGAGGGTCTGTTTTTAGGTAAATCATGATTAATGTCCATTACTTGACAGAGGCTTCAAGATTCAGGTTCGCTTGAGTAACGATCATTATTACCATAGCACATCCATATACAGGTAGTCGTCGACTTACGACAGCATTTGGTTACGACTGATTGGTCGTATACCAATCTGCCCCTAAGTCGGCCCGTTAATATATTATGCGTTATAATGATAATGTAATTGCCATAAAGTCATATTATTTCGTTTTCATTCTCTAGCCAGTGTTTTTATCTTTCTTCTTTAAAAAAAAAAATAGTTTAAAGGTTTATGTCGAGCACCGCACACTACAGTGCAGAACGTCTAGTATGTGCAAAACATATAAACATATAAAATACAGGTGTGAAAGATGGAACAAAAGGTTTTGAAACAAACCAAAGTACAACGGCGAGAGTGATGCCTGCCGACCAGGCGGTTGTAAAGTCGATTAGTCGTAAGTCGCAAAGGTCGTAAGTCGGCGAGTACCTGTACTTTTTACTTGACAACTTCCTGACGTTGATACTCTATAATGGCAACGAGGCAAAAAGTAATTAAAGTGAAAGGATAGCAAGTGCAAGCGGCAGGTAAAATTTGACAAAGAGTCCATAACGCACTATTGCCGAGTAAAACTCTTGTGATGAGAGAGATGTAGCAATATAATATATATCGTTTTTAAAAATGGACCAATACTTTATTTCCTGTTGCTTTATATTGACTGCAGCAATCGTAGAGGCTCTGAACGTAATTAATGGTCATTGTTTTCCAACGCAGTTATGTTGACGGTATTCACAGCAGACAAAATCTGAACGGATTGCTAGAAATGAAAACAATTATGGGCATCCAAAGCTATTGTAGCAGTTTTTATTATCTTCAGATTATTTAACCATGATGCTTCAACAGTTCTAAGATGTTTAGGTTTATGAAAATATTCATTTATTTATTGTTCTGTTATATTTGCTTGTTTATTTACATGTTTATTTATTTATTTATTTATTATTTATTTTTAGATATTATATTTGTTTGGATATTTATTTATTCATGTGTTATTTATTAAATTGTTTAATTATTTTTATTATTACTATAAAAATGGACAAACAATTTTTAAACCCTAGTACACTTGTCGTGCTAATGAGGCTTTATTGTTGGGAAGAGTTCTTTGTTTGTTTGTGGTGGTATGGGGGGGGGGGGGATTAACGCCACATCAGCACGATTACGGCTATACTCTGT
>JBCAUA010836429.1:0-13904 GCA_038406235.1 Peronia verruculata
CAACAGGGAACGAAAAGCCCGTTGCACCGGCCCGGCCCGCTCGCACTAGCCAGCACAGCTTGATGAGTGACTGATCGGCCCCCTTGGGGCTTTCTGAGACGGCCCGGGCCCGCGATCACATGAGCCTGGATCTGGCCGATCGAGCTCGGGCCGGGCTTTTTCCCAGGCTCAGTTGTCCGTTATTGCCGTGTAAATGTATCCACTGTGTTAGGCACAATATGGCCGTTATTGTGCTGATGTGCCGTTCAAACCCAAACACAACCAATCAAATGTTGACGTGTAAATGTATCTAACCGTGTTCTTTCTTTCTTTCCATCTTTCTTTCTTTCTTTCTTTCTTTCTTTCTGGCTTTATACTTCTTTCTTTCTTTCATTGTTCATCTTTCTTTTTCCTTTATTATCTTTTATTCTTTCTTTCACTCCATCTTCCTGTCTCATTCGTCTTCATTCTTTCTTCACACTGTGATTCATTTTTTTTTCAATATTCTTTTTGTTGTTTAATTTCTTTCATGTTCTCTCTTCCCCTCCAGTGGAGTTCCCAGAATAAACCACCTCCTGTATATCTAGATTCCGTTAAGACACAGAGGACGCTCAAGTAAGTCCACGTACTCCTGTACTCTGTCTACATGTCTGTTGGTATATCAATGTGCAGTTTAATTCTCTCACTGCTATACTATACATTTTTGTGCATTGCATGTGCTCCCCTGTGATTTTATATGTGTCACGGCATACTGTATATTACCGTGTGATTTTGTGTGTTACCATGTGATTTTGTGTGTTACCATGTGATTGTGTATAGGTTACCATGTGATTGTGTATGTGTTACCATGTGATTGTGTATATGTTACCATGTGATTGTGTATATGTTACCATGTGATTGTGTATATGTTACCATGTGATTGTGTATAGGTTACCATGTGATTGTGTATAGGTTACCATGTGATTGTGTATGTGATACCCCGTGATTGTGTATGTGATATCCTGTGATTTTTGTGCTACCATGTGATTTTGTATGTGTTATGGCTCGTTCACACCAAATATCCGCGGATTCGTGGGTTTGAATGTATTTCTTATATGGGCCCTTTCTGTGTTCACACCAACCATTCGTGTGCGTGCGTTGGTGATAGGTGTCGTTCGTGTGTGTGATTGGTTTTATAGCACCATAAAATTCTATCCGTCTGCTCGCATATTGTGACCCAGGCCCACCGCTCCTCTTCCTCCATGAGGCAAAGTGCTATATTTAGAATGATGCAACCACACACTATTCTCTACTGTGTTCTCATTTCTTACTTTTCGTCAACATTCCAGCAATGGAAAATGGTGTTAATGAACGCATTATCGCCGCTGTACAAAAAGTACAAGCTCTTTATGATAAAACGGATAAATTGTATGCAAATAAACAGTTTCTTAATCAAGCACGGAAAGATATTGGACAAGAATTGAACATGGATGGTAAGCAACATTTATTTCAATGTGATACACAATCATCCTAAACAAAAAGTAAAAATATTCACCTTTAACTGAGAGTGGCGTGGGAAGGAGGGAGGAAGAGTGAGAGAGAGAGAAAATAAAAAACAGGAGGATGGGGGAATAAAGAAGAATGAGAGATACATACATAGATAGACAGACACAGAGAAAGACAGACAGATTGTCGGATAGATAGATAGATAGATAGATAGATAGATAGATAGATAGATAGATAGATAGATAGATAGATAGATAGATAGATGGGGTAGGTAGGTAGGTAGGTAGGTAGGTAGGTAGGTAGGTGGATGGATGGATATATGGATAGACAGACAACACGCATGATAATGCACGAATGGACAGAAGATTGGTGTGAATGGGCACACGTTTGTGCGTATGAACAATACCACACGAACTCGGATGTCTGGTGTGTACGAGCCCTTACTATGGGACTTTGGCATCCCAGCTCAAATGTTGGACTATGGTGTGGAGAATGTTCGAGACATTCCCATTTTTGTTTTGTCGTACTTACACCCATGTACCTTGTTTGTGTACAGCATATAGCATACAGAACTGTTATTCAATGCTATTCATTCAAGCAGTTTATTTAAAAAATCTTTCTGTATAACAGAATTGTGTCAGAACAAAAATATTGTGTTTTTTTCTTTTCTTTTTTTTTTTTTTTAAAAGCATGTAACCTGTGTGAAATGTTTACTTTCCTAGTGCTGAAAAACTTGAGAAGAAACTGGCAAGGAAGGAAAGGAAGAAAGCATATAAGCTACAGAGACAGAAAGCCAAAGAGGAGGAGATTCTTGCCCTGGAGTCAGAAGAAGCTGCCGAGAAATCGAAGCCTGTGATCTCTGTGGGTAAGTGTTGAACAGTTGATCAGCTGTGAGAGTCTTACAGTAGGATAAATTGTCTTCTCCTCAAAGGGAAATGCCTGTCTCAGTAGGCCTACTCTTAGCTGTACCTTTCACCAAATACTTTTTTTTATATGGTGCAGTCAACACACACACACACACACATGCATGCGCCCAGGTGTGCGTGTTCACACACACACAATATATATGTATATTTTCACACACACACACACATACACACACACAATTAGTTGATTTATATTTTTTTAATGTCGCCGTGAGCACCACAATGCTACATTTCATATTTTGCACCTGCAATTACTTTGCTGATTATGATGTCCCAGTTTCCCCCGTGGTAATAATCTGCAGGAGATAGTTATAGCCAGTACCTCTGGATATGCTACTGGAAGTCCTGCCCTGCAAATATGTTGGGCTGAAGCTTTTCCAAGCCCCTCATGTCAATCCTGCAAGGCACCAGGCCTTTTTACTGTTTGCTGAGTGAGTGAATGAGAAATCCATTGACTGCCAATGTCACAGAACATTTGCCAGGTTTTTGTAAAGGGACACACAGCAAAATTAGATTGGCCACATTATTGCCAGCTAGCTGGAATGTAGAGAAAGAAATAAGAGTGGCCACATTATTGCCAGCTAGCTGGAATGTAGAGAAAGAAATAAGAGGAAGCGCAGCAGCAGAGAAAATTTGGAAACATATTTTAAACAGGCATTGATAAATGTTTTCACTGCCTCAAAATGGTGCAATAATGCCATTCTCAAGTGTTTGTCAGGAGTGTCTCTAGAAACTCACAGAAATTTTTCTTTCCAAACATTATTGATTTTCAGCTGAAATTTCAACATGGGATTGATGGAAATGTCGTGTAACAGTAGATTGTTTCGCAAACGATCTGTCCCTGACTGACTCTCCCAAAAGCGGGACTAGAGTAAAGGGAGTAGATTGTGATCAGCCTGAGTACTTGACTTCCCTGTACCAGATACATGGGCTGTTGAGCAAGCAGTGGAAAAAGGAAAAAAAATCCCTTTACTTATTGTCAGTCAAAAGACAGACCACTCAAAAGTTGGAGGAAATTATAACAATTAGAAGACAACATTCTCTTTATACGACAATTTAAAACAAAAAAAATGTCATGGTGTATGTTTCGCACTAATGTCTGGTCAAGGGAGGTAATGAGGTATTTCGAGATCGGTCACATGACCGAGGCAACATCGCTCACATGTGGCTTTGTTTATATGATGTGACAGGTTTGGAAGCTCATCATTCGTCAAGATCTGTCTGCCATGCGCAGAGCAAGTAAACAAATCAGCGTGTGAGCGAAAATCCTCGGTCATGTGATTTTTCTCGAAATACCTCATTGGCCTGAGCACAATGATTTCCCATTCTCCTCTTAAGTTTTGAAGTCTTCTGTCAAATTTTACATCCTTCATGAAGGAGACATTGACACATTGTGTGCAGACTTGTGTGTCTTGGACTTTGAATCTCAGACTTGAAGTCTTGGACTTTGGACCTCAAACTTTGTCAGTCTCAGACTAGTGAAGATTAGGACCTGCAGTGTCTGCATTGTGACTGTTTTATTCTGTTTTCCTGTGTACAGAAGAAGAGCTTGAGGCCCAGCCAGATGTCAGCCACATGGAGCGTGAGAGTCACATTCTGGAGAAAGATAAAACAGAAGTTCTGTGTGAGGTAGGTGGATCCAACTTGGTTCTTTTTTTTTTTTTCTGCCTGTGTGTATGTCTGGCTTGGGGTGGTTTTATTGGCTGTCTGTATTCTGTCCTAGTTCTAACACCAGTCATAATAACCTGTCTCAGTTTGTGTAGTTTTGAGGAAAACAAAGACAAACAATCAAACAAAAAGGTCTGTGTAATATCTGTGGCCCAGTGGTTAGGTCATTGGACTTAGGTTCAAAGGTTCCAGGCTTGAATCAAGACAGGTCCCAACATTTTGTCTCAGACATGACCATGTATACACATTTCCTGGCTTAAATAGGTGCCTGACTGTAGACAGGGATTATTTTTAGGTGGAAAAGGATTTGAATGCCCAACAGGCAGTCACCTTATAGACATTCCCAAAAGTTATGAATGTATGTAAATATCTGTCTGGGTGGTAGTGGATTGTAAAGAGTTTAGAATTATACTGTACAAGGATAAATGTTATAGAAATGCTTCCTACTATTATAAATGGTCTTTGTTATTATTACTATAAATATTTCTATTGCTGTTGTTATCAGTGCTCTCTTTGTGTGTCTATTCTGTCATTGAATGAGTGAGACCACGTCAGTGAGAATGTGCTGCCCCCATCCCATTTATTTATTTCTTGGCCAATTTGTAATCTTTTTATACATAAACATAGAATTTCTCATATGGCCAAGGTGTTGGAACAGTTCAGTTTTGGCCTGGCTCTGAGATAGAGCATCATGCACTGCCAGCACTGTGACACTCATGTCCTAGAGCCCCTAGAGCTCCACACAAGAGTGCTTCAGGCTTGCCCAGTTGGGTGTGGGGGAGAGAGGAGATTTAGAATTTAACTTCTTGAACAGTGTTTATTTTCCTTCACATTCATCATTACTCATTGACATGCAATGATGTGAAACTTCCACCTTTAGTCGGAATTTCCACTCTTGTGGTCATTGTGGACTTTTCTCCTGTCAGCAAATCAGATTTTTGATTTCATGTGACTTGTTTATCTCAGGCTGGAGCTGACATCTCCCAGTTTTCCTTGGCCTGTCTGTCTGTGCACTTTGTGCTTTGCGAGTTTCAGGTTCAATTTCTCCTCTCTCTAAAAACATGACCATCTATCATCACCTAGTTCTCTGCCCTTGGCTCTCACTGGGAAATGTTTTTGACCATCCTTTTTCCAGACAGAGGGATGTTGGAGAAGCAGTTTATGTGAGGGATGTTGGAGAAGCAGTTTATGTGAGGGATGTTAAAGAAGCAGTTTATGTGAGGGATGATGGAGAAGCAGTTCATGTGAGGGATGTTGGAGAAGCAGTTTATGTGAGGGATGTTGAAGAAGCAGTTTATGTGAGGGATGTTGGAGAAGCAGTTTATGTAAAGAGGCAGAAAAAAAAAAATCCATTTTATTGCTTAAATTATACATCAGGAAAATTTTGAGAAACTGACTACCAGAGAAAATAATTTCTTCTTATTGCAGTGATTTTATTATCCTTTGTTTTATGGCTTTTTTTTTTTTTTAAATGACCATGAAGAAAACTGATTGTTTTCTCCTTTATACTACCAGTTCAATGTCCCCCTTACAGTCTGACAATGTCAAGTAGTAAAGCTGGTTGAAAAACAATCCTCTGTTGATCTCTGATGTGTGGTATATGAGACAACCACACAATTACATCTCTGTGTGGTATATGAGACAATCACACGATGACATTTCTGATGTGTGGTATATGAGACAATCACACAACGACATCTCTGATGTGTGGTATATGAGTCAACCACATGATGACATCTTTGATGTGTGTGGTATATGAGACAACCACACAATGACATCTCTGATGTGTGGTATATGAGACAGCCACATGATGGCATCTCCGATGTGTGGTATATGAGACAACCACACGATGACATCTCTGATGTGTGGTATATCAGTCAACCACACAATGACGTCTCTTATGTGTGGTATATGAGACAACCACACAATGACATCAGGCACTTGTCAAACTGAGGCCACCGGAGAACTGACATCTTTTTCAATTCCAGAGTTAAATCTCTTGAAACATAAGCCCCAAAATTGCTATTTAGTGACATGGCCTGATAACAATTGACAAAAGGGTCAGTCATTTTCTCACTAAACTCAGCCACAGCAACCTCCACTCCCATCATCTTTAATTGCCAATACAGTGGTCTCCGCCTAAAAACCCTCCGCCTAAGAGCCCGGTCCGCCTAAGAACCCGCCTCTGATGCGAAACGGAATTTTTGCTCTATAATTTACCCCTCTAAGAACCCGCTCTGGGCGCTCCCAAATAAAAAAATCCATCTAAGATCCCGGTGTCAGACCAAGATACCGGAGTACTTATAGTATAATTCCACATCATACTGTCCACTTGAGAGAAACGCACAGTGCTAGATATGCAGTAAATTGGGGACGGCGGTGGGGGGAACAGGTGGACAAAGGAGTGGAAGTGATGGTTGATGTATGACTGCATAATAAGGCCTTGTTGTTGACTAACCCATAAGCATTTCTTTGTTTAACATGGAACAGTACTTGTGATTGGCTTTGTGGATAAGGAGCTGACTGGTCAGCTGTTTTGCGCCTTCTGTCAGTTGGTATCCGCGGGATAGCATTGCAATATCATGTTTTCAACAATGATACTGTAATGTGAAAACTCACACGGTGTTTAAGCGCTGGGCAGTATTGATGTAACTGTACGTTAAAAAAGATCAGGAATTGCTACATCTAATTATTTTTTATTATAACACACACAGGGAAGAAGGCTGTACTTATTCGCATAGATAAGTCTTTAGCAAACAGTAACGATCAGCTAATCATAACAGTGAAGACAATCTGTGGTGAGAGTGGTTGTGTAACTTTTCAATTCGCCTAAGAGTCCACTGTTTTTGTCTCCTGATGACCGGGTTCTTAGGTGGAGACCACTGTATCTTGATGCGTACATAAGATGGAACAAAATTAGTTCATACACAGAATGGGAAATGAATACTCTTCAGTGATACCATATATCAAATTTTGGTGAGAGCCTGATTTCATCCTCTCTTGCTTGATGTCTGTTTTTGTCTTGTTTCAAGGCTGACTAAGTGCATGATAACTGGCTAAATATCTGACAGCATGTTTGGTTGTCTATCCACACAGGGCAAAGCTAAGGTCAGCAAGCCCAGGAAAGCCAAGAAAGCCAAGCCAGGAGTGAAGCTGATGGAGCTGGGAATTAAATATGCTGGAAACAAAGAAAATACTGCCATGGCAGAAGAGGAGAAGTAAGTTTCTCATTTTTTTTTTTCCCTTTATCCTGTTTCTCCTCTCAACCTCATTCTGGCCATCTGCCTTTCCGTCTTGTCTGTCCTGGTCTCCTCTTTTTACTGTTTAAGTTATTCTTTATCTGCCTCTGGGTTTTTTTTTGTTTTTTTTTCTCTGCCTGGTCCTTTGCTTTGTGCTCCCAGATTTCACTTTTCTTTTCTTCCTCTTTGTCCTCTGTATCTTCATTCTTCTTTTGCTCTATGTGGTCATCTCCCCTTGATCTCTTCTCTCTCTCCTTGTTCTCTGTGTGTGTGTGTGTGTGCGTGCATGTGTGTGTGTAGTCTGCAGCACAGAGCACCAGTATGGGAGAAAGATAAGTGAATTTCCAGAAGAAATTATCCTTTGCATGACCTCATTTGTCAGAGCAACGTGAGACCTGGTTTCTCATATCCTCCATTTATATGAAATTGTGTGCTGTTGTTTCAGAACATTTGCCAACTGCAACCCATTGTCCAACACAATGGGTCCTCCTTGGCCTGCCCTGCTGGACATCTTTGATGAGCAGGGTCAGCGGCTGTATGAGTAAGTTTTTTTTTTGAAGTTCTCTTATGAGGTCAATGGATCTTGATGTAGGTAGTAGGTTGACCTTTGACCAGTGATGGAGAAGGGGAGGTAACAGGATGTGGGTATGAAGGTCAGTCTATTGAAGAGGGGAAAGAGAGAACTCCCAGTAAGATGTCATCGCTTTTGGTGTGTCAATAATTGGCCTTCTTTCACTGTCAAAACTACACTGGCTAGGAGGTAAAGGAATACATACACATATGTATACATTGGAGTCATGACATACAAATCTGAGGCATGTGTGAGGGAGATGATTTTTATAATTATTACAGGTATACTTTTTCAACCTTTTCTATCAAATTCGCCACATTCAAATTAGAGGAAAACAATGAGGGAAAAAAATTTACTTTTCCCAACAATTGTGGTGGCAATGCTGCCATCTTTTATTTTGACATCTCTAGAATGGCTTACTATAAAATCTACCTCCTCCACCAAACTAATAAAACTTGGAGAATGTGTTCTGTGGCATTACAACTATAACGTTGCGTCTTTTCAGCTCTTCATTATATGCAAAAGAAAATTTTTCTAGAAATTTTAGAAAATGCCATGTAGTGAAAATTCAAATTTTGTCATTTTTTTTTGGTTTTTGTTCATACTAAAAACCTGTTAATGTTATCTCTGGAACTTCCAGACGGAATAAGCCGTTCATTTACGCATGTATTTGGATCTTGTGAAAATGCTGTATGCCAAATTTGGTTAGAAACAAAACAAGCTGTGAGAAAAACATGTTTATCAGGGAAAAATTGACTGGGAGAGTTTTTTAATTCATCTTTTAAACAGAAGAATATTTTTTTACACACTAGCCCTCTTACCATGACTTCTTTTCCTTTTTGCCTTTTTTCTAGCTTTCTGGGCATATCTTCTATCAAATTTAGCTCCCAACCCCCCTAGCCTTATTAGGAATTCCATAAAGTTACTATATGTGTCCTCCATATGTTTTGCTGTGAAAACCAAGGGTGTCTTGACCTTTATTGTAGCAGATAGTCCACAACTGTGCTATGAAGCAGCAGAAATAAAAGAAAATTTTATTATTTGGAAGTTCATTTTATAGAGTGCTAGGTGAAAGCTTGCACAGATAGTCTGTATGATTGTGTTTTTTTTTTTTTCATTTTTTTTTTCCCTCGGAGTGGTCATCCAGTGTCCATCCCTGGCATTGGGTCTCAAGATAGTGCTGGAAGAGGTCCAGAGATTGGACTATCATGCATAGGAAATGTATTTAGCATGTCCAAGGCTGCTCAATCAGCACTTCCAAGCACTGACCATATGTTCATACCAATTTTCAGAATCTTTTTTTAAAATGTGCAAGCCGATGCCTGCAGTTGACATAGTGATAGGAGCCAAAATAATGTTTCTTGATGTAGCATTCAATGTCAGTGGCTGCTTTTGATTTGTTAGTGGGGAAGGTAGAGGATGGGTGCCAGCTGGCTTGTCCACATTAGATATGGGGGGGGGGGGGGGAGCCAGTGATTGACAGGGGACAAAGGTCAAGGGGATCAGCTCAACCTGCCATCCAACATCTGATCCAGTCCACCTATTCCTCCAATCCTGCTGCCAGGATGTTTGATGTTGCCCTATGTCAGTCTTGTCCATCAAGTCTTGCAGACTTTTAGTGATGTTTAATTGTCATGATTTGATTTCAGCCAGATAATGTATTCTGTTTATCCTAACAGGCATGTATTAGGTTTTCATTTTGGCAGGATACTCTCTCTCATTATTTTTGTCTCCCTTTAAAGTTTCCCAGACATGAATTTTACACATTTTGGCTTCATCTCCCCAGGTTCTTCTCTAACTGTATAGGAGAAAGTCCTCTAGATCTGCAGTCTCCAGAGTTTCAAGATATCCTGGAAAGTCTTCCCCAAGAATCTCGCGACAAGATTGACAGTCTGGGAGGAGTAGTGCAATTTCTTAAGCACAACCCAAGATTTGTTGTCCTGAATGAAAGATATGTTTCGATCCATTCATCGAGACCATTTGTGAAATCAGAAATGCCATCTCAACAAGATCAAAAATCTTTATTTTGGGCACAGCGAACCCAGAATGTCCAGGCAAATATTGACAACACCAATAATCAGCTAGTCACAGAGAACCAGTTGGGTTGTATAGAACTCCCCACAGCCGAGGATTTTGTCCCAACCAGTAATGACTCAGACAGAACAAGCCTATCTGCCAGTGGCATTATGGGGCAAGCCAAGGCTGTTCTTGCGGCAGGGCAGACTGCCACCGATTCCCAGACTTTTCCAGAACAAAACGGCATTGGTGGTTTGGAAAAGATGCCCTCGTCAAACATGTTGGTAACTGGCACCAGCAAAGACATATCGGTCGTAGCAAATTCAGCTGGAGTGTCAGATCACTCAACTTCATCTAAACAGCTGGATTTTCTCAAGGACGGCTTCAAAACTCCAGCAGTATCGCAGGCAACTGCTGTGGGACCTTGTGCAGTGGCCAACAAGGGCCAACATTCAGTGACCTCCTCAGATGACAATACCTGGGAGGAAGCCTCCAAGTCCAGCTCATCAGGTTATTCTACAGGGCGCAGCTCTGGTAAGGGGCCTCTCAAACCTCTGCAGGCTCCCCGGATTAATTTGCCCTCTCGAGGTCGTAAGAAAGGTCCAAGGACAAACTTTGCTGGCAGGTATAAAGAAAAAGTTTGAAACTCTTTTGTTAAAACTCTTCTGCCTCTCTTTGGATTTTCCTCACTGCTTGGCCTGTACTTCCATTTGTTCTTTTTTTTTTTTTTTTGTCTGTTCTCTGTCTTTCTTCATCTCTCTTTTTCCCCATCTCTGTGCTCTTTGTCACTCTCTTCCTCCCCTATGATCCTTTTTCTTCTTCCCTCCTTCCTTCAGACTCAACATTCCATTCCCTCTCTTTCTCTTCTACTCTCTTTTTATCTTTATCTCTGGTCTCCCTGCCATTCTTCTTTTCTTCCATCTTTCTATCTATCTCAGAAGTCCTACCTGTAGCCACATAAAACAAAATGTGACTGACATGTGCCTTCAGTATACAAGAGGCTAGGGCAGGATAGGCTTAGACAGTGAAATGAACAGAACAGACCAACTCCCCTGTAAAAGATTATAACATTGACCAGTTAACATCTCTCTTGTCTTGTCTCTCATGAACTTCTTGACTTGAATTGCAGTAACACAAAATGGTGCATTTGAAATTCATTCAGTTTTTCTGTCTGTCGTGATTTCCTCAGGATTGGGACTGTGGCAGCTGAAGACAAGAACGATAAAGAGGATGATGAGTCCACCTATTCCTCCAATCCGTCAGACCTTGGTAGCCTTGGGGACGAGGCCAGTCAGGTTTCTGGAACAAGCCAACAAACAGCGGAATCACATGATACCAAGTCTATAGTAGATCCACCCCCTAAGGTCCTGTCCCATGTACCCAACCACTCAAAGACAACCCATGATGAATCTCTCAGTGACCTTGCCTGGTCTGTGAATGCTGGGAGCCTATGGTCGACAGGTTATGAGTCCAGTCCTTGGGGAGAGAACATAGTGCCAAAGTTTAATGGTAAAAAAGTAGGAGATAAAGACTCAGAAGGAATAATTGGCCCCTTCTCACATTTGTCAAATTCCTTCGCCTCCATGAAGCCCTTTGAACCTTTGCCTACAAGTAACTTGGCTGCCTCGTTGTCTGTGCTGGACACTGAACAAAAACCTGGCTCAGCTCGCCGTAGTCTCCTGTCGGAATTCGATAAGCGGGCTAATTCCACTGCTGATTTCTCAAGAACTCCCGGCCGAAGACCAGCAGCCATGGTGTCAGAAACATCTTTAGACAGTCCGGACACAGCCAATAATGCCATCCACAGCAATGCTGAGATCCAAGCTGTGCCTGCAGTGAGGACAATGGGAACAAACACTGACATGACAGAAGCCCAGCTCGACTTTCTGGTGACTGAGTTGACGAAAAGCAAGATGGAAGTGCAGCATATAAACGAGAACCTAGGGAAGGTACTAGAAAAACTAGTAGCTAAACAGGTGAGTTAGGTTACACCTTCTCTCGTCCTTTGTTTTTCATATGATGTAAAGATTGTCTTGGTACCCATAACTGGGGGTAGAACAAACTTAGACGGTGTATCAGTGAAATCATTGTCCACAAAGAGTCACTTGCCAGGATAAGAATGATGGCTTTAATGAAAAAATGGCACACAAGGAAACTCTCATAGTTTTCTGTTTACTCATTTCTTTACTCTGGTTGTTTAGGTATGATCAGAAGAAAACCTTTACTGCTATGGCGGGCGGCCAAGAATTGTGAGAAAGTTGCCACCTGGCTAATGTATCTGAAGTACCAAGAGCCATTGAGGAAAAGAAGATTGTAGTGATGGAAGCTGACACAGCTGGTGATGGTTTCAGTACTAGTGAAGAGGTCACATTTTGAAATCACTCTGGCTGAGAAAAGAATTGGACAAATTTGTTTGGGTCACAAATCCTTGCTCATCCCATCAAGTGTAAAACTGACCAACTGATTTCATCCACAGATTGAGACCATTCATCTGTCAACCAGCCTGTCTGTCTGCAGTCTGGAGGCTGCCAAGAACAAGGCGGGCTATCATTTGAAAGAACTCAGTTCTCGAGTTGAGCGGTGAGTTTGACATCTTGCACATTCCCATAGGTCAGGATGACATTAGGGCAGACTGGAAATATGACAGCTTGAGAATTTAAAAAATCTATTATGGAACTCAAGCTATATTTTTTCAATAAGATATATGTTTACTTTACATCTTTTATTAGACACTGAGATTTAAGATCCATGTGCCAAAAAGTGCCAGTCATCCTTTTCCCTGCCCCCCCCTCCTTTTTTTTTTTCTCCCCTTGTGAAGGAAGTTTAAAAAAAAGGGGAGAAACAGACCTGATATAAGTTTGACCCTTGTGTTCCAGACTGTGTTCAGAGTCCAAGCCAGTACCAGCTGTGATGAAGGACATGCTCCAATGTTTGCAGCAGTATATGTCAGTTTGTGACACACTGAAGAAACAGGCAGTGGTAAGTAATGGCCTTGTTTTTCCAGCTGTGAGATTGTCCAAGATTGTTTCCTACAATATTTGGTCTGCTGTTGTTGGGCGACTGATGATGTCAGTACTGCAGGCAGGCAATATGGGGTGGATGAATCTGGCTAATCTGTTATATGTATATCTGTGCTCTTAGTGTGTGTATGTGTGTGTGTATTTTGTGTCTCTTTGTCTTGTTTCACAAATGGTAGTTTTTTTCCATTTTCATTTCTGCATAGAGGGTGTTGAAAATCAGTTGATGGCTGATATGTAGGGTCTTTGGTTGTTCACTGACTGAATGTACCTGTTAGGGAAAGTGTATAGTGCCAGTTTGCCATCAGTATCACTGAGTTGTGCTGTCAAGTATCATAGAGTTGTACAGTCAAGCACGGAAAACCAGAACATAGGGATTGAAAAGTGTGTTAAAGATTTCCATTATTTGAGATTTCCGTGAAGGCCTTTTTATTACTGAGGAATAGAAGTCCTGATAAGGAAATATAACCATGATTACACAAATGTGGGCTGATCTTTAAGTCTTCTAGGAATTACCCAGGGATGTCAAACTTCTGACTGTAGTTGGAATTCTGATTTTTTTGGTCACCGCTGACTTTCCTGCTTTTGGCCTCCAAACTGCTGACTTTGCTGAATCAACAAGGCAACCACAGTTTATAATAATTTGTGATACACATTCCACATGATGACAGCGAAACCGGAAGAACAAAAGTTTTACTCATACCTTGGACGATAATTTGTCAAGTGGTCATGTGAGAGTTGTTGATGGAAAGTCAGCCCATCATAGTACCGACAACAATGAAGAATCCATGATATTAGAAAACCTAGTGTGAGAGGGCAACTGTTCACAATCTACATCTACGTCGACGGGCGGAGAGACAATGGAAAAAAACAAAATTAACAGTACATCGCGAGCTCTACTCCGGATGAATCAGAAAGTGAAAGATCTTATCTTCAAGGCCAAGACTTCTTATTTTAGTACTAAGATTACAAATTGTACATCGTCAAAAGCTCTTTTCTCGGT
>JBCAUA010836440.1:0-13904 GCA_038406235.1 Peronia verruculata
TTTAAAAAAGTACAAACTTTCACTACACAAGTTTGCCGTCGCTTGCGGGCACCGAGGTGTGACTGACCTTTTGAACCTGCTTGACTCGGCGGGTCGGCAGGAAACTAAAGGAACGGTGGTGAACAGCCGTGCTCCCAACTGTTCTTTTTTTCGTAAATATATCGACAAATACTGAAGCAGTCTAGTTGCTTGTTTTAGTGAATTTGTTATGTTTTTTTATAAGAATGCATCAGTCTAGCTCAGATTGAGCTGAATTCCCATACAGCAAACATCTGCACTTTGTCACAGACAACATTGCTGCCACACTGATATGTATTTTAATGTATTTTCTCCTCAAAAGGCTTATGTTGAGTTCATCAAATGTATGGGAGGGTTGTGGCTGGAGAGGAACATCTCTGTTTTTCTGACTCATGTCCTGGAGCTGGTGGCCAATCCAAGAGCCACTCCCTCTCATGTAGATGCTGTCTATGCTCGCAAATGTGTGCAGTTCATTATGAGGTCTGTTATAGGGGGCATGCTGGGAGAAAAAGCCCAGATAGCTGCTGCAAAAGAGATTTGTCAAGTCATTATCAAACAGATGAATACTGTAGGTAAGTCTCTTGAGAGCCAAGAATTAAAAAAAATAAATGACTTGGCATCAAATTGAGATTCAGATTTGCTTTTTTTTTTTTTTTTTTATTGACTGCTTTCAAATTAATTATCTTCAAAATCTAGATTGCAAAACAATCTTCAAAGTTTCATCAATGAAATGTATTGCGTCCAGAGCAAATAAGTCGCTCTGGGTGATCGAGAGTTACAGTCGCTTTTAACTATTTAATGACTCAGGTACCAGATTTCTCTTTTCAGGGTAGCAAAGGTTAGATTTTCATTTTGAGGAAACAAACAAAAAATTTCAGTCAGAAAATAGTTAAATACATTCGAAACTTCAATTCTCCCCAATCAACTTCCGATTCATTTGCCCTGGACAAAAGACAAGTCATTTGAAATGATGTAATGTTTTTACACATCAGAGTGTTTTTTATAAAGAGCATCAGTCATCACAGATTGTTCTTGCATTTTATTTTACAATTTTGCATTATCATGGTATACAAGCAATACATTTGAACAATGTGCAGTTGACTTATATCTCATCTTTTGTCTAAGAAAACTGAATGGATTCAAATCTGTTCTTTTTTTCTCCCAGGGGAAGCATCAGTGGAAGCCTCAGAAGGGAAAGGTCAAGGACCAGACCTGACAGCCAGTCAGCATGTCTTAGTGTGTGCTCTTCATGAACTAGGTTGTTTGGTCCTCAGGCTTGGTACCTCAGCCAGCCCACTGGTTGCAGAACCAGCTACAGGTTAGCCTCGCTAATTCCGTTTTTGTATCTGTGATTGTGTTGTTTTAGTCTTGTTTCATCCTAGACCTATCCTCTTCTAAATTTGATATCTAGTAATCATCTTAATGAAAGATTGGGAACTCATTTTCAAAACATTCTTTTATTTCTCCATGTACAGAGAACATATCGCTGCTGTGCGTAAGAACAAAACAGATGAATACCATTGCTATGTTTATGCCTATTTTCAGATTTGCAGGCTTGCCAAAACAAAAGCAAAGTATAAGATAATGTCCTCTTACAACAGAATTAACCCAAAGTGGCTGACTTTCATCCTTGCAAACATTTTATTTCATAGAATTCCATGCCTCCTCCACCCCACTGGTAGATGTATGTTCCACAACCCTTGACTTTTTGAGGAATGCCTCCTGTATGTTGAGTAAAATTATATATTCCACAGCCAAAAAATTATCCTAGGGAATTGCAAACACTGCTGTTCCCCAAAACTTGCAGTAAGTCTTAGAGTCAGATTGTAACAGGATATAGATCTTTCAATAAGTTACTTCGTTGTAAGATTCACCTTGGAAGCGTGTAGCCACTTAGATGTGATTTCTATAGTGAAATTAGTGGGAGAGATCAGTTTTCATTGAAAGGCTTGTTCATCCATTTGCAGATTAATATGTCTGTTCAATCTTAGTCCAAATAATAGTGTTTTTTTGTTTGTTTTTTTTTACAAAGAGTGGACAGCTGATACTAAAATTCCTACATTCATGTACATTTCAAAGCATTATAAAATTGTAACTAGAAAATACTGGCCTCTAGTGTTTTTTAGAAATAAACATTTTTGTGGGATTGACAAGAGGATGATGACTAATAGTTCACCTTCTTGGTATATTTACAGGCATTATTGAGCCAGTGGTTTCAGTCTTGATCCATCCTTCCCATGCTGCTCGTCTCTCGGCATCTTGGTGCCTGGCCAGCATTGCCGTGGCTCTGCCTTCTCAGCTCACACCATTACTTGACCGCTGTGTAGAGAGAATGGACAAACTGAGATCATCTCCTGAGGCTGTGGCAGGTTACAGCAGTGCCTTGGCAGCCTTGCTGGGTGGGGTCTATCAGTGTCCACTTGGAATACCACATTCCAAAGGCAAAGTATGTCATTCTGTACTTGTCGAAAGTTTTATGTAAATGTGAACATAAAATTTGACCAAATTCTCTGTCCATGCATATTTCATATCATCATTTTGATATGTTTTATTGCCTTCATGATAGTAATCTTGGTCTGAGTTGACATTGATGTTTTCTGAAAGATAGTGTTTTATCAAATGCCAACAATCTCTTTTTTTTTAAAAAATATGTTTTTGACTTCCTTGGCACAGAATTTCCCTGTCCATTATATAAAAAGAATATGTCATTGTTGTTTGCCACTGATGAATTTGTCCTGTGTCTGGAAACATGAAATTTACTGACCTTATGTTTAAACAAAACTTCTTATTTACATCTCATAAATTGTGAAAATTAAACAAACACGTGGTAAGATTGAGCTCACAGTTGGAAATTAAACTTATTAACTTTTCTTACATGTTTCATTTGAAAAGCATTAATGCTCCTATCCATTAGTCAGAAATTTTTCTGATGAAGCAATTAAATATTGCTATTAATAAACTTGATTCATGGAAAGATTTATTCATTATTGTCTCTTAAAGAGCCCAGTGATGATATTTCATGCATCAATTTTTTTTACTTTGAATAGTTGTCAGTGTTCATGAGACTTCTGCTTGTTATTTCAGCAAATATTCAGTATAGCCGAAGAACTCCTTAGAACTGCATCACAAAACAGTAGACTATCTTTGCAAAGAACACAGTCAGGATGGTTGCTCCTGGGTGCATTGATGTCTTTAGGTAGGTACTAAAGTGGTCAGGTTCTTTTGTTCATGTTCAGGCTCGCTGACTTTGAACAGTTGTGAAATTCCTAGCCTTACTTGTCACACTATACCTGCTCCACATTAACTGTCAGAAATGTTTGTGGTAGCCATTTCAAATAATTTCGTTTCAGTGTTTTGAAATCTACATCTGAAATTCATTGCCAGTTATTCTGAGTCTCCAAATTACAGTGGTTGCCTAAATAGGACTCGTCTAATTCCCATTGAATGAAGAACCATTAATATTTTTTAGCAAAATTAATACACAGTTCAGTTTTCTTTTTCACCGTATAAAGTGCAGTTTGAAGTACCTGAATAATAACTTGGCTAACTAATGCCAATGAGAAATAAGAACATGGTACATAAACTAGATTTTTGTTCTGTTTATTGAAATACAGTAAGACTGATTCACTATGCTGTTGTGTTATCCAAAATGTTATTACACCAAAATTCAATAAATTTGTCTACAGGTCCATCAGTCATAAAGAACCACTTGCCTCGTATGCTACTTCTGTGGAGAAATGCATTCCCTAGGTCAGTAAGAGAACTGGAGTCTGAGAAGGTCAGAGGGGAGGCCTTCACATGGCAAGTAACCTTGGAAGGAAGAGCTGGCGCACTAGGAGGTGAAATATACCACCTATCATCATCCATTACTTAGATGAAACCATAACATCAGCACCAAAATATAAATGATTCATGAGGTCGAATTACAACATCAGTGGTCATGACTGGGATGGGTTTAGATTGTAACATCATCAGTTAGATTAGACCCTACAGGTTATGTTTGTTATTTGTCTAAAGTTGTAAGGAGCAACAATATAGATGCTTGATTGTATCTTCCAAAACTTTTCAGCTGCAGTGTTATCAACAGTGAGTTTATTTTCATCTTTATTTTAAAGATTTTTGAATCGCCTGAATTGGTGAAATTTTAGTCAAGAGTTTGAGGGCCATATCTCCTTTGTTTTGCAGATATGGATCTGCCCAGAACACGATTGATATCATTTTTTTGCTTGAGAATGTAAGATATCAATATCTCTCTTTCAGCCATGTACAGTTTCCTGTTGAATTGCCGTGACCTGGTAACAGAGGATGTGATCCGCCGCATGCTGGCACCACTGGAATGTGCTTTGGTCATGATGTCACAGTAAGACCTCATTGCATTAAACATTACATTGTTTATATGTTGGGCAGACATTATTGGTCTACATTTGCTCTTGATTTTGCAGAGGTTACTCCTGAAGAATTATAGTGGGATATTTTATTTTCCTGCATGATAGTTAAACAAAACCAACAGCATGAAAGAGTCCATGCAACTGATATCGGCCCATTACGGGCTAGATATTTCTCATTCACTGTCAAGTGGTATATTGATAATGTAGTGATTTAATAAGCTTATCGTAAGTTAAGCTGTCAGCCCAAGAGACAACAGGTTAATGAGTGGGGTCATTCAATATGATAATCATTGGTTTAATAGTTCTCATTCACCCCAATTAGACAGTGTAATGGCACCTCAGCATGTGATAGCTCATGACAGAGCAATAGAAAGGCACAAACTCTTGGACTTCTGTACTATGAGACATTGCAAAGCACTTAGATTTGTAGAAGAACAGTAATAATTTATATGGCCGGAGGGTTTTTTTTTTTTTCAAAGTCTGACAATTGTGGTTATAATATGTTTAATAATAGATATTTTTTTAAATATTCTGTAGTGGCCAGCTTATAGTCAGAATTTAAATAGACTTATTGCATATACTAAAACCTCTGAATTTTGTATGCAGATTGGCTTCTGTGATCAAAATGTATGGGACACAATTGAAGGCCAGTGCAGCAACAATTCGCTTGCGTTTGTATGATGTGCTGTCTTTACTACCACCAGAATCATTTGATGGTAAGCTTCTTGTGACCTACGAGTTCACTGATGATGTGATAGTCTTGTGCTCAGTTTTTTTTAGGAAAAAGATGCATGAAAATGTTGTAAGCCAAAAATTTGCACTCTTTCCATGCGCCAGCCAGTGTTACTAAAAGAATGGATGTAACATTCAGTTGTGTGAACATTTTTTCCCCACATTTAATTTCAATGAAAAAAGTGTTTATCACTAACATTACAAACTAGCTTTGTAGACATACGGTTTGCTGTCACGGTCTGCCCTTCGGGGACGCCTGCGGGATCAGCGTGAGGTGCATGGGTTCCAAGGGTTCTGTCCTGAGGTACCAATTATTGACCAGGGCCAATGGGTTCTCCACCTATGGTCCAGTTCTGACCTTTACATTCACATGGTGATATCTGAGGCACCTGGGCTGGCTTAATGGCCAGCCCTGGCGTGCAAATGATGCCGGGTCGCCGTGTACCGCCAGTGGTTATTGGTGGTGACACCTCATGCCTCTAGGTTTGGGGCCTTGCACCCACCGTCACGATGGTTTTGCTGAAACTGCATGGCCCGGGAGAGCCCGTTCTCGGCCCTGCCCGGCCTGGATTGTGCTCTACCACTGACTGACAATCAGACGGAGCGCACCCTTTGCTGGGCCCGGCCTCCAGGCTCCCGTGTATCGAAGCGCAGTGGAGGCTGGCCATCACGTCAATCCCTCCTGGGTGTATAACAAAAAAGGTGGCACGCCCCCTCTCACCAACTCGTAGGTTAAGCAGCAGTCCGAACAGGAAAAGAGAAGTGTGCAGGACTGCAGGTGTCGTGTTGGCTTCGAGAGGGCACCTCGCCGCTGGAGAATGACAGCAGAGACAGGTTAACATCTGCTATGACACACACTGGCGCCGGAACGAAGGCCAGATGGATGGGACCGCTCAGTACTCAGCCCCTGATCAATTTTGAATCCGGTCTGAGTTGCTCTTGACCCCGGTCCTAATGAGGCGTTGCATATCTGATGAGTGCGTACAGATGTAGTGACAATTCTCAAGGGAAGGCATGCTCTGAACACTGCCATCATCAATTTCTCAACTATCTGGTGATGAGAAAATATGATGGCGGCTCACCCGTGTTGTCCTACATCAGTGAGAGATGCACTATTTTATATCCAGATATGGACCAGGGACCTGAGCGGCCCCTTTCAGGATGGCCCCAGACTAGCACAGAGCAGCCCTCTCCAGCCTGAAACAATGTTGAACCCTGGAACATCTAGATTATTATTTATATATGAACTGATCGTCATTATTCATGTTTAAACTGACCACTATTGTTTATATATGAATAGATCATTACTTATGTGTAAACGTTTAGGCACCCGTGCCCACATCCCATATAAATACCAGTATACTGCCAAGAGCTGACCGCTCGCAGTAGAGAGAATGCTGCAAGGTTTGTAGACAGTTCTCAATTACATAATAGTACAATAAGTGAAAGGGAGTGGATTCAAACAGAACCAAGTCAAAGAACACTTGCTGTTGATGGTGCTTCATTTTCTACCCACTTGTCTTTCCAAGGTTTGTATCCTAACCTGCTTAGAGAGCTGGTTGCGGAGTTCACCCTCACAGACAACCCAGCCAATACCACCACTTCCCAGCTGCGCTTTATGTGTCATCAGGATGACAATGTCATCCTGGGCTCCTGGTTGCAAGAGACGGATCACAAGGCCATTGAAGATCAGGTCAGTAGAAAGAAACACTCACCACATGTCTCTATATGTAAACTTTGCTGTTTGTCTGCAGCATAGAGACCATTTTTGTCTGCATTTTATTTTCAAGTAACAATTGAATTATATCAAATTATGATCCAAAAGCCACAGAGTACTAAAAGTAAAACAAAACAAGAAAAAGAAGGAAAAAAAAAAAAGTTTTATTTAACCTACAGAAAAGTTTGGGTATTGTTCAGTAATAACTCATTTTTGCTAAAAATTCATCATATATAAGGGCCAGCTGTTCTAACTAATGGACTTTTGAAATAGTTTACTGATATTTTTATATGCATGGTTTGAGGCAATTATTTTTTCTTTGGGATAATTGGTTTGTATTAAAAAAAAGAAACACCTTTCTGTTCTTCAATTTTTTGAAAAGCTTGGTTTTGTTATTTAAGCATTTTGCTCTCATTTCATATATAATAATGACCATAGTCAGAAAGCTTTAGCCCACCCTCATCAGAATCATTTCGACAGAATGATTTCAGCTTTTCACTGTGCTAGTTTAGATATGTCAATAAATCTGTCAGTTTGACCTTAGTTCTTCTATGTTTAGGAGCTGCAATTTAAGTTTGTAACTTTTTTTGAAAAATATTGTTATCAGGGATGTCAACCTCTGACTTGAGTTGAAAATCTGACTTTCTGGTCATTTGCCGAGTTTATTTTTGACTGTTCTGTCAGCATTTTTGTTTGTTCGTTATTATGTTTTTTAGAAATTATTCTTGTGCTTTTTTTTTTTTTTTTAATGTGATACAAATCTCAGAGGACTAAGTTAAAAATGGAATTGTGGTAGTTCTGCGCATGCATTTCAGAGGTCCTGCCTGGGCTGTCGTTTGGCATCAAACTTGACAATGTTCAGTTAAGCGATAGTGTGACATGTTTTGATTAGAGATCAACTCTTGAATCTTACAACTGAACCAAGTGATATGGCCATGATCTGGGAGAAAATCGGAGAAAGGATTTATGCAAAAGGAGAGTCATTCCTTTTCACAGTTCCTTAAATCTAGATAGAGTAACCACAATTTGTCTCTTTAAAAAAAGAATTTTTTTAAATGGTAACAGCATTACTTAGAGCCTTTTTTTAATAGTAAAGCTATTGCCAGGTTCATGTTGAGGCTTTCAAAGTTCTGTTAACATAGTACTGTAGGCTTAATTTTTTATCTTCACAATTATGTGACTGGATTGTGCTGGCCACGCCGATAAAATATTCCAAATTATTCATGAAAGCAGTTTGACATCTTTGTGTTAATTTTTTTTTGGGGGGGGGGGGGGGGGATGCATCAGTCAGAATAAATTATAAAATGAATTACACTTTTTATTTTATTTTGTGAACAGTAGTGTATACACAGATTGTGTGACTGGCATATCTGTTTATATTTCTATTTATTTCTTTGTGGAGTCACATTTATCTCATGTCTTTGGGTTTTGTTTGTAGACACATGTAGAAAACGTAGCAGTCTCTGTTATATAGTTTCACCATTTTGTTTCCAAGCATCAGTTGCAATTTGTTCACAGTTTTTGCATTTCCTTTGTGGTTTATTGTAAAAAAAAAGGTGTTTCATTACAAATGGCATGCATATGACACAGAGTATAGAAGAAACACATTCCAGACTGTCTAAATGCTTTGTAAAGCAAAAACATATCGCTGTCTTTTTTTTTTTTTTCTTCTTTTTGTCGTGAATATCCATATTTTATACAGCATTATTCTTAACACTGAAAGATGAAAATTGCTGTCCCAGTAAACAATATATTTTTAAATGACAAAGATACTATAAAAATCCAACAAGAGCTGCTCATCATCTATTCATAGCTGCCTTCGTTCCTCATCAAAACAGACATTACTGTTTGTTGACCTTTGCTGGAGATAAATCTTTAATTTTGTTTTGTTTTTAATTTTGGTTGATCATCGTACAGTATCTTTTGTTAAAGATAAAAAGTATCGGGCTTTGCTAGAATGATAAGAGCAGAAATAATAGTGAAATAATTTATGTAACAAGGAAGAGCAAGTATAACTTGACTTATTTAATAAAGCGACACCGATGACAATGTTCATCATCAAATGGGAACATACGTCCCCTTCATTTTATAGAACGAGATATACTCAATACTCAGAAGCATTATATTACTATCTTTTGACATCTGACCAACAAAAAGAAACTCACAAAAACATGGAAATTCAGTTACATCCATTGAGAGTTGCTGACATTTTTAAAAAGCATTGTAACTGGCGTATTGTCCACTTGAATCTGTACACTTTGGGTTTATAGAAAAGTTCATCACTCAGATATTATTTCTGAATTGGGGAAAACATCTTCATATCTTGGTGAAGCTCTGCTCTGAGAAATGAGTTATTATTTATATAATTGTTATCATTTAAAATGTGTGCACTGTCAGTGCATCGTGAGGATGATGATGCATTTTCAACCATAACATCATCAGACAAATACAATTTTGCACATTTGTTGAATATTCCTGAAAGACTAATATATTTTAAGGTTTATAACCTGAATTATCATCGGGTAATTTGAAATTCTGCTCTGCTAGAATTGTGCTGTAAATTCTGGCAGTGTATTGTATGAGTGTTGTCTAGCACCTTTACTTTGTCTCATTTCCATGTAAAATTTACAGATATATATTGATTGAGTCGCAATATAATGTAGGTAAATAGATTGGGCACGTATCATATAATGTGATATGATAGCCACATGTTTTGAAATGAACAAAAAGAAATACCCTTACCAATAACAGATATAAGCCTGTGCCTTGAAGTCATAAGTAAAATCACCTGAAGTGATAAGGAATTTTAAATTGCTTTCATTTTCCTTCGTGGCACTGATTGTCTATGTCTGTATGTACTACACATCTTTAGATGGAGCCAAATCGTAAGGTGGATAAAGAACTAGTAAGTACACCGGCTAATCTCCATAGTGTTCCTGAATTTGCCTGCATCATCACAGCATTTGATCAGTTATATAGATTTTGATTTGCCCTCTGCTCTGTCCCACCAAAGGCATCAGAATTTAAGCCATATATATTTTTCATAGCACAATGGTTTCGTGACATCCAGCCAATGGTCATCATTGTTGCACGTTCTTATTGCTAACTGAGGCCAAAAATTCTTCGTTAGAAGATGGGCCTAATCCATATTGAATGAGGTAGGCCTACTGCACCATTCACTCAGATATGAGATATATAACTGATCATAGCGGTATCTCCACTTATGGTTAGTAAGTGGAGGAGGGGGAGGTTTGGGGGAGGGGGAAAGAGTGGTAATAGAATATAAAAACATTCAGTAGCAAAGATGAGAAGAGAAGAATGGCAAAAGGTTTCATTGTTGTCACCCTGTCAGAGCTTTTTGTATGTATATCCTCTTTCAAAGAAAACTTTATTGAGTAAAGTATCAGCTTCAATATTCTAGTTTATTTTTAAATTATTTATTTTTAATACTTCACTGAGTTATTTATACATATTTATTTATAGTTGTTTTTTTTCCATTTATTTATTTATTTATTTATACTTGGTGAATTTCAAATCCAGTTTCATCTTTTAAAATAAGAGAGAGAGTCATATTTCAAATACATGCAATTTAGATTTTTATTGAAGATATCATCAGAATCATATCATGATTTTAAATTGTGAAATGAACTGAGACAGCTGATGCACAATTGTGAGTGCCATCAAAAGTGGTAATCTGGGCTTTCAGGGAAATATGCTATAGTCCAGACATAGCCACATTCATGATCCATACACGATCCACGTTGAATCAGTTACGATGGTGTACCTTGTATATGTTCTGATGCCTTCTCTGACCAAATTTTGTGTGATCCTTTTAAATGTTTTTAATCCCCATTTTCGGAAAACCAGTGTATGAATGCGCTCTTGTCAGCAAGTGTAGTAGGCATGTCTGTGGTTTATTTCATCTTTTGCTGAATGCACGTAAATGCTACTCTACCAACATCAACTCTTTTGTATTCAAAATCATATTAGTGAATTGTTGTTTTTTTTAAGTCCTTAGCAGTATTTAGAAAATGAATAATATAAGGTTTGTTTCTTTTCCTTATACATGTCACACTTTCTCAAGCACTTTGATATTCTATGGGGTTATAAGTTAAGTAAAAAAATATGGCATACGTAAAGTAGTCAAAATGTAATATCCTGTGTAATATATTTCAAACCAAGGTCATGGTACTATGCAGGAAATAGCAAGTCCATTTCTTCAACAGTGCTCTGAATTACAGTTTTTTGTTTTTTTTAATTGGGGTGAAAGGACAAGGAGTGCTCATGCTAATATATAAGATGTTTTCTATTTAAATGAAGGAAAATGCAAGTATTTGTTTGAACCAAGTTGGCAAAAATAAATAAATATACTTTAGCATGCCCTGTCATCACTTAATCAGCTGCAGTGATTGTTTTGGCTCATATCTTTCATATTTTTATCAAGGTCACCAGTCCCTTTTTGATAGTGGTACAATTTTATTGTTACTTTGCTGGAAACCAGTGAAATTTGCAGAAGACAATTTGTTACCTTTTTTTTCAGTTGTGCCCTATATGAAATGAAAATATGCATTATGATCTTACTTGCTCACTAAACATGTTTGAAAAGTATACAAAGGGTTATAATTCAAAGTTTGAAGATATTTAGTTCTCAGAAAAAAAGAATAGTCATCTTAGATACTTAATTGTGTGACATAAAATAAGGAAGACTGAACTGCATGAAGTAAATGTTTTTGTCATGAATGCCTGACATCTGCATGAATGTTTTATTGAGAGTATTAGCTTATCAGCCTACCCTGTCCAATCATGTTTGAAGATGTAGTCTTTTGTGCTTGCTTTTCATGAGTCATTCTGAGTTCAAGTCAACAGATTTCAAAGTTTCACTAAATAGACAAAGTGTGGTACATATTTTCAATTCTGGTAATGAGACAAGATATTGTGAAATGATAACTAAAGTAGTTTCAGATACATGGAAATGAGACTTTTGCATGTTTGTCTTTCTGGATAGTTCTGTTATATATGTTAACTGCATGGATTCTGAAGAAATGAAATGCAGATATTTGCAGTTTACTTTCTTTTATATTTGTTTGTTTCTGTCTTTGTCGCACATTGTGGCTTCTGAATGAAGAAAAGTGTAACTTAAATTTATCATGCAAAAGAAGAGTAATCTAGATGGTATGGTAATAGAAAAAGTATATATCTGATCCATACATTTTTTTTTTTATTGACATTGACCATTGTCGGTGTTTCTGTTGGAATATTGTGGATCAGAATGATGTGCTAAGTTCTGCATAAATATCATGTTCATTTATATTAAGAACTGCTCGCATGGCTTTTCAGACTCATGTTTACTCACCTATTCTCTGCAGTTTAGCATTATCTGCAGATATGATACCACATTGTATATGGAATAATTCATCATTCTTCAATTGTTTGGGACATGGGGTGCATTTAGGATTTAAATTACTGCTTAAAAATCAGTAACATCAAGTAATCCATTCTTCATGTCATTGATTTATTTACTTCACCAACATGTACTCTCTCTCTCTCTCTATCAGCAGCAGTCAGTCATTGCTGGTATTTTAACATCTAAATTGATGTTTGTTTTGCTTTTCCTGATCCTGCTCAGTACCTGTCCTACATGTTGACAACTGAGGACTTTCTTTAATAGCCCTTGGCTCTTAGACAGACTTTAATTAAAGTTGCCTTATCACACTTTATTCTCTGATGTAGTCTATCATGGCACCTGATTTTGACCCAACCTCTGTCCCATCATTCTTTACCTAGAAAAGAATGCTATGACAAACCATGACATTTTTCTGTGTTGAAGCAAGGCACCTCAGCTCATTATAACTTTGCAAACTAGATTTGAGTTATAGAAAAGAAGAGTAATCTAGATGGTGATTATGCATTGTGTATAAGAGCAGTGGACTTTGTTACATCTTTAACTTCGATCATGAGCTTTTTTTTTTTTTTTAAATGTTGATGTTTGCTAAGTCATGAGCGAAATTATTGGCCAGATCAAGCATCTTATATTTCTTTTTAAGTGATATAATTTAGCAAAATATCCACAGTGCAATAAAAATGAGAAAGAAACACTACGTGTGATTGCTATGCAGTTGCAAGATTTGCATTGATTAATTTAAATCTAAATATTTGCTGAACTACTCCCTTCCTCCCTTTTCCCATCTTTTTAGAATCAATCTCCTGCAGTTCCCACCCCACTTCATTCCTGACCCCCCTTATTTTCTTTTATATTTTTTTCACAAAATTTCAGATGCAACACACTGTTTATGTACTTAATATCCTTTACCCCCCTGTTCCCAAACCTCACATCCATTTCCTTCTGATTGGACATAATCATGTTATACCATCATCAAAGAGGTTTCTATAGAGTTAGTTTTCTTTGCATAATTAGAGGTTTTTGTTCATATGAGTTCTCTGCTTAGCAACACTATTTCAGATCTCCCTGCAGTAATATTCAGTGCGTGTATCTTTGGAACAAGTGAAGACTTTGAAGGATTATGTTTTTTAGTTTTTCAGTGAAATCACACTTTCGATGCTGAGTTCCACTTGGTTTCCTGAATTTAATCTTCATGGTATTTTTTCCTATTCAGTGTGCATCATTTTACTAAGCTTTTCTTTGTCATTTTATCTTGTCTTCAGAGACTGTAGATCAACATTTTCTGTGACTTATTCTAATTATCATATTGTAATACAACAATGGGTCAGTTTTGAAGCACCCAGTAACAAGACAACTGATTACTTGTTCCAGGGCCATTTTGTAAATTTGTGACCTATTTTTCCTCAACTTATGGCCTCTGGTAGTCTAAATGACCATTTTTGTACTTATACTTTTATTTTTTTTTAATTTTTTATTTTATAATATCTCTTACTTATATATGAGGCAAACCACAGTTTTGTCCAATATTTAATATACAAGTTAACAGTTTGTTTTTTTTTCACTATTTTATTGTTGTGGGGGGGGGGGGGGGGGGGGGGAGGGGGGGGGGGGGGGGGGGGGGGGGGGGGGGGGGGGGGGGGGGGGGGGG
>JBCAUA010836459.1:0-28336 GCA_038406235.1 Peronia verruculata
GCACTGTATCTAAATATAAAAACGAATTAATAGATGATGAAATCTGTAGCAATACCTAGCATGATCATTTAATTAAGGGCTCTGATAGAGAAATAGTGGTGTTCTAATACTGTAAGAATGACAACATAATAGGTTAATTTGATGTTGTTTGATCTTTTCCTTTTCCCTCCTGAGCCCGCAGGTGTATAACATGCAAGATATGGTTGGGCAGGGAATATCCTGTAATGCCCCAACAAATTTGCGGGTGATAGTTATGAATGAATCTGAGTATGCCTGTTCCATGAAGTACACTTTGGTGGGGAGAAAAGCCATTCTCCCCTGCATTGATAGGTGTTATTATAGTTACTGTTGATTCAGTTTATTAAGTTCTCTTTACCATGCTCTATCTAGGGGAAGTGGATGAAAACAATAATTTTGTAACACAATAAAGGCCTTGAGGCCTAAGTTTTTAGATTTCGGCCATCTTTTAGTATTGTTCCACAGGGACATGTGGATAGGTGACTGTCTGATACTGACGAGATGCTATCAGCCTGTGTAGCAGCCTACATATTGATAAAAAGGGCCAAGATAGCCCCATTTAAGAAGGATGACAGGCTTAATTAAAGTTGACCTTGACCTGTGATCCTTTCAGAGAAATGTACATCACATCTAGCAAGGAGCCAGTGTAGTTTTCTAGTACAGGTGTGAGAATGAAGTTTCTTGTACTTGATCCACAGGTCAGGGTTAGGATTAGCATCAGTTTTTTTAAGGTGAAGGGTAGGGTTCTGTTTAGGTCTGGCATACAACAGACATAAATGAAAAGAGGTAGCATTGAAGTCCTCCATCAGTGCCTTAACAAAACTGTACAGAGTGAAAGAACAAACTAGCAAGCAAACACTTCATCACCTCAGAATTATATTGTCCTATCTACTACATAAAAATGATGAATTGTCTTCCTTTGAACAGGAGTCATCACTGTGAAATACTACCTCTTCTTCATTGTTTCTCTAGGGCACAGCCTTGCTGACAGTTGATCAGAGAAGATGGCTGGACTTGAAGGGAAGAATCAAGCTGGCTCAACCTTTACATATTCCACCCAGACCAGGTAGGAGGTCGACCATGAACATACGGTAGCTAGATCTGCATTTATTCCTGTACATTATTCCTGTACTGTTAGTTCTATACTTCTTCCTGTGGCTACTGTAATTGCAAATAGAATTTAATTCAATCCTTGTTCCATCAGTTTTACTGCAGACCTAAAATCACTTTTTGGTTATCCCACATTTTGCTAGTTAAAAAAAGTGATAGATTATTTTAACAGCTAGTATGATTCATTTGAATTTCATGATACTTTTTAACATTTTGATGTGTTGCTGTAAATTATTGTTATATTACCTGTTATTCATGTTTGTGTAGAATAAATACACTGTGTTCAAAGTAAAGCACTCTTTTATCTTATTGGTGTAGTCTCATATTGTGATAAATTTCAATCCTCAGAGAGCAATGCCTTCAGAGCATTTGTCTATGACATCACCCAGCACTTGTATTTCAAGAGGTTCATTGTATTCTCAGTCATAGCCAACTGTCTGATGCTGTCACTTCCTGTGAGTATCTCAAATAGGTCTCTGATTAATGTTTCAATGTGAGAATAATCAGTGTGTGGAAATGAGGTCAGAGACACAAAATCGTAAGAGATTTTGATAAAAGTAGCTGGAAAAAAAAAAAAGATGTTCTGTGATGACTGCTGGGAGATAAAGGATAAGAATCCTGTTCCAAATAGAGTGGGAAGATTAAGAGAATCAAAAGCATATGATCTCCATGGCATTCTGAAAGAGGCCAATAATGGTGGATGTGCATGCATGTCACTTGCTTCAAAGGAATTTTTGGCAGTCCTATAATTTTTTTTTTTTCATTAAAATAGTTTTTTTTTTTTTTTTGTTAAGTATAGGTAATTTGCATGTAGGAAACCTTTTTGAAACTCAAAAACTTCTACACCTTCCTAATTTTTTTATCTCACTATTCCCACATGATAAGAGGTGAGACAGTCAAAGGAATTAATGGCTTCATTTATAAAAACTGTATAATATATTGTATAAATGAATTGTATAAACTAAAAAGGTGAAGTTATACCATGAATAAATATTTTTTGATCACAAAGTGTCATCAGTGCATACGAGAAGTACACTGATTTCTGTTATTGCTGTTGTGAGTTGGAGAAATTACCCACTGTATCATCTTTGCAGTTCTTGAATACTAAGAATGCTTTGGTTTTTCAGTGTCAGCTCTGAAGAAGTTTTTTAATACTGAGGATTAAGAGCATTGTATGTACTGATGGTAAACTTATAATAATTCAACATTCCAGAAATTCTTGGTAATCAGAAAGTAATATACTTGTATCATATTGCACTTTGGACAAAATGTACATTGTATGTTCTATAATTCACTTCTTCTCCATTTCAGTGGAAGGATGATTCTAACATGTATACCTTAGCTAGCTTCTCAACCTTTTTCACGCTGTTGTTTTTCCTGGAGGTATGTTACTCGGAGGGATAATTTATTTATTTATTTATTGTTTTGATTTGTGCACAAAAATATGAACCTTAATTGTTTTTGTGTCTGTTCATTAGAATAGCAAATTGAAATCGTCATCTATGATGTGGAGTCATTACCATCACAATGTGGAATCATTATCATCACAACCCATCATTGTCTTTGTGATCTGTATTGTTAGTAAAAATTTAAATATTTTTTTTTTGTTCAATGGTTTCTGTGTAGGTGATAATGAAGATGATAGCTCTGTCACCGGGAGGTTACTGGACCAGCCGCAGGAACAGGTTTGACATGTTTGTCACATTGCTGGGGGTCATCTGGATTATCCTACACTACAGTCTCAGAGATACTACTGTAAGTATATTTGTAGCTGTACATATAGAGTGTGTTGTAAACAGAGCACAGGTATGTAAGATCATATGGGGATATTTCATAAAACACTGAATTAGCAAAAGTGTGAGATTTTTGGTCAGTTGCAGCTGTGAAATCCTGGAACTTAGCTCTACACATTTGACTGAGCATTTTCTCTTACAAGATGTGTCATATATTGCTCGCAATTAGTCAATGAAGTTATGCAGTACTTTTGCTGATTATGTGCATGATGCAAATCCCAGGTGGCAGTAATGGTCATAGCATAATGTTACAACTGAGGACTTCATTTTGAGTGGCCAGCGATGATTAGCCACTTCAAACTTGTTGATTATGCAGTTTGGCCTAGTCCAGACATGAAAGAAAATCAAAGTCAGATCATGGTATATTTTGTACATGTGTCCCATAGTTTTCTTGTCTCATGTAACATATTCTGTCATAGGATTGAAGTGTAAATTTATTGCTTGTTAAAGTTATTCCTGATTTTAGTGGAAAATCTCTGATTTTTGTCACTAAAATCCGTAATTGGGGCCTGTCAATGTTGGCAACCTGGAAGACACATTTTTTTTTTTTTTTTTAGAAGTATTTCTTGACAGCTTGTACAATTTGCACAACCAAACCTCTCAATATCTGAAACAACACAAGTGAGAAAGTATAAGTGTGTGAGCATGAATATGTCCCATTTTTTTTTATGTTTGATATCTGTCTAAAGTATCCTAAATCTGTTTTGAGAATGAGCGTCATAAAAGAAAAATTCTTAATCATATTTTTGTATTCTCAATAACTCAGTTGATCTCTGTGAATTTTCATCAACAACTAATGAAAGACCTTTAAACACGTCACATGTATATGTTAAAATTCACTTGTATACCTTAAATTGTATACAGGATGTAAAATGAAAAGAGCCAGTCAGTTAGAGCCATGTTGTCAAATGATTTCCCTCGGAATTTGAAACATGATATTGTGCATACTTAATCCTCATTTTCATCTTGAAAGAAAAGAATAAAAATTACAGTGCAATCTCATTTCAGATAACTGCTTGTTATTTTACCTGTAATGTATTTGTTGTGTTGTGCAAGTTAGACAGAAATATAAACTGATTTTTGTGAAGTACATCTTATGGACATTTTAGCATATTTGCATTATGTTTTTTCTTTCAGTCTGACTCCATCAATTCCTTGGGTTATATAGTGATTGTTTTGCGATTTTTCACTGTCACTGGCAAACATGTAAGTTTGGCACCTATGTTTTTCAGGTAATTTTGTACTTACATATTAAGCAACGAGATAAAATAGTGAAAATATAATGAAGAAAAAAAGAATTATGCTGATTCTGTAGATAATCCAGACAGAAAAATATAAATGGAGTATTCATTTAAATTCCCTCAGTAAAGAGCACATAGAATTAGATGCCTCTGTCATATACATTTTGTGATCGTCATACTGTGCCTTATAGTCTCTGTTATAGAATAGAATCATTGAATCCAAGCCGTTGTCAATTTTATTCCTCAGGAAGTAGTTGCCACTCTATATATATATACTCTCTCTCTCTCTCTCTCTCTCTCTCTCTCTCTATATATATATATATATATATATACACATATACATACACATATACTAGCAAGGTCTCCCATTCTATGAATGCGGGATATAGATAAAAATGATAAACTGACATTGACCATATATATAATATATGTATATAATTTTTTTTCCCACTGCTATTATGCTATGCTACTTATTCATTGTCCCAGGCTACTCTGAAGATGCTGATGCAGACTGTGGTAATGTCAGTGTTCAAGTCATTCTTCATTATTATGGGCATGTTTCTTCTCATGCTCTTCTATGCTTATGCTGGAGTCATCCTGTTTGGCAGTGTAAAGCATGGGTACAATTTGGGCAGGTAAGACATTTTTACAGAGCAATTGATTAAAAAAAAAAAAAAAACAGATTTATTAGGTGATTTATGTCATATACACTCCCCCAACAAGGAAAGAATTAAGAACCAATTACATAGGATCCATGCTTTTATGGGTTCATGCTGGATATGGAAGATATGGAATGAGTCTTGCCTGAAAATATCACTTACTAAATATCACTTACGTGTGTTTCGCCCTTGTTTAGAGCTTCCTGGCTGGAAAAGCTATAAATAAATTATGGCAGTGTTTCAAAATCAGAGGCATCATTCTGTCACCATATGTGGGTACAAGCAGTGGAAACATGACACAAGTTCCTGGGTCCTGAATTTTGGAGAGTTTGATAGAAGGATCAGAATTCTGCCACATGTGCAGTAGTGGTTGTCTTTTGAATGTGAAAGCAGAGATAAATGCTCACTCAAACAAGCACTCAAACACACATGTTGACATACAGAGCATGAATCTGATAGTCATGTACATACTTTATAAATGAAATCACCTGATGAATGATTTTCAAACATTTTTTATGGCTTATAGAAATACCTCCTTCCCCCCCTTTTTTTTTTTTTTTTAAATGGACTTTTCTGATAGATTTTGCTTATATATATAAGTTCAGAAGATGATCTGAGTTTGAAATAATGGTTTTTGTCTTTTTTCTAACATACTTGTTGTCGAACTTTGAAATTTGCTGGCAACAATTTTGCGATGATTACTATTTTTTGGGGTTTGCATATTTTCAGGCATGCCAACTTTAAGACTGCCTTTGGGGCTGTCCTTCTGCTCTTCAGGATTGTTACTGGGGAAGACTGGAACAAAATTATGCATGACTGCATGGTAAGTTGAACCTGCTTTTGTTTGCATTACCTTACCAAGTACAATGATCTTTCACATTTCCATTTTTATTTTCGTTTTTTTTTTTTTTTCTGTTGCATAAACATTTTATACATATTTGTTGCCACAATAAATAATTATTATATTGTATAAAAATAATGGCTTGATAAAATGCAGTTAGAGTCGACTACACCTGAGTCGAACCCTTGTGAGTCGACTTCTTGGAACGGGTCCCGACGCTTCTTTACTTTATTAAAAATCGTACTGATGAATCGACGTCGACTCACCCGTATTCACTAATGAGTCGATCTTTTTCTCCTGACCCTGTCCTTATAAGATCAAAGGAAAAAGCAATGCTTGAGTCGATGTAACTAATCTCAGCTCGCGCGGCACTTCATCTCAACACATTTTATGCTCCTCCCATCACGCATCAGCACGACTATAGACTAACTTGAACTGTCAAACTGATTCACTAGACAGGACTAAACCCTCCCTCAGACTATGTGATGAGAGGCCGACCGGCCATTGTCTCCTCCTCCTTTTCACACCTCATCCCACAATCTTCCCTGTCTTGCGAATGTTTCGTACTCGCACCCCCTATCCCCTCCCCGCTACGAAAGTGTCATGCAAGTTCGTGTAAGGGGGTAGGAAACGTAGTGCCGGCAAGCGTCTTTGATGTGGGGAATTCTCCAGCCGCACTGCGGTTCACACGTGGACGTTACCCGAGAAAACCCCGATGAGTCGGTCGTTGTTCTTCCCATCGCGGGGAACTTGTTCGCTGGACTAGCAAATGACAAAGAGTTGTTAAAAAAAAGTTCCCCTCCCCCTTGCATTTTTACTCGCGATTTGGCCGATTAGACCTAGACACTACTTCACTATGCTGTTGCGATCAAAATGAGAACAGTGAGGTACTGCACCCTCCCCACTCCGCACGGGGATTCATCGCATGTAATGTTTATCATCTTGGAAAGGCCTAGTATAGAAGTAATACATTATGTTCAGTGTTTCAAAGCATGAAGAGGTGGGGGGAGTGTTGGAGGGTGACGAAGCTGAATGTGGCGGCGATCGTATTGACTTGAAAATGAACGTTCACGAGGCAGGGTTAGGAGCAGTGGATATTGTTAGTTTACATGACAGTGAAACTCAAACAGCCGATTGAAACGAGTGTCGATGATAAAACATGTGTTACATTAAATTCAACCAAAAACTAGGATGATCTCAATGAAAAGGAATGGAAGAGATCAAATTTGATGCACGATGAAAGAATGCAGAAGGGGAACTAACCATTATAATATGCCAGACAATATCTCATACCAAAGAAGTATAGTGCGTACTTGTAGTTTTGTGGCCGTTAGTGACATACGGGTGAGTCGAATTATGGATGAGTCGATTCTATTTTGCATCCCCCGCCAGCATCGACTCATCCGAATTCCACTGTATCTAGATCTATTTTTTCTCAGCAACCCAGGTGCAATTTCAATATGTTTCTCAAAATCACAGATGCGGATATGCTATTGTATGTCATCTACATTCTAAATCTAGTTTGCTGAGCACATTCCTTAAATTTTCAAATTAAGTGGTGCGGCATATTATTAAGAGCAGGTTGAAACATGACTGAATTCAAATAGTTTTTAGTCATTTGTAACTTTCAGCAAATTAAATTGCTAACAAAAACTAGTCCTGTGAAACAGATGGTGAATGATGCACTCAGAAATAGAGAGTGCAAAACGTGAAATTCACCTCTGATATTTTTTAGCCTGATAAGCCATCTCAATTTCTATTGTAACGTATAGGGTTGGTGTTTCTATGACGGCTCCGCGACTGTTGAAGTAGCCACCATTTTGACGCTATGAGCATTATAAAAAGTATAATTCTTTCATCATATTTGAAATTAAACATTTTCGGTAGATTTTGCTGTGCGGCCATCGAAAAGATGAAACAATATACTTACTGAAAATTATAAAAGTATTATAAATGTACATACTGAATACATTTCTTAATTTTTCCTAGCAATAAAAATGTTATCATAAAATTGTATCGTTTCTTCACTAATCTGTCCATCTCAACCGAAACTCTTTTGAAACAGTCATATCAACATGGCGTCCACAGGAGCTACCGCACCGTCTTCGAAAGCCAAACAAACGATGTCGAAAGAACAGATGGTCCAAACATTCAATGAATTGAGACAACAACAGCGTTTGCTGGCATCAAGAATTTCAGAAATTGAAATGGATATGAAAGAGCATGAGTATGGTTTTTCAGTTTTATTCCTAAATGGGAAAGTGACATGTTTTCAATTTCTTTCATAGTCATATGTCAGTAGTCATGTTAAAAACTGTGAGCCTATCCTGTTCAAATAACCGCGACGAGATTTTGGATGATATCATTATCACTTACTGTAGTCACATTAACTTTTACGAAACCTACCCAGTGCTTACTTAGATTTATAGCTGCACACAAGGCATTATTCCCCACTAAAAAGTCAGTAAAGGAAAGATGAGATCACTAGTGGGACCAGTTTTCGCCGCATCAACTTTCATCAAGCACTGTGAGAGAAAACAGACCAAATATCAACAGAAATATATGGATTGAAGTAGAAATTTCAGTTACATTGGGAAGGTGTATCATTCATAGATCCTGACACAATGTTTTGCTGTCCAAATGGGCCGTTATGTTGACCTACTTAGACTTCACATGAATGGGGTCAGATCCGGGGCAAATGAGAAGCTGGTCGCTGGTTGAGACCAGATTTCACTGTGAGTATGGTGATTGGGAACGGTCATTTTTCAGGGTCTTGTCTATCGTGTTATTGTTGAAAATTAACATAAGTTACACAGAAGAGACTCTTGCGGAACTCCAAAATGCTTTAAACCTTAAACTTTATTGAAAAACCCAGAGACCGGGACCACACAAAAAAAAAATATAAAAAATCGGGAAGTAAAAAACATGTTTTCACTGGATAATAGGCCTATCATTCAAACTTACAAAAGAAACATAATGAAAATTGTTAACAATGGTCACTTGGTTTGCTATAGAAAATGATATAGAATTGGGGCAGAATTCCTTTCTATTTTTAGGTGTTTGTTGTCACCATGAACAAATTAAAACTGTCATCATCTTAAGCTTCTTCTGATCAATTTCATTAGAACCCAAAAAGTAACAGTGAAAATGCCATTTTTTTGCAGGTATGGTTGTTTTTCTTACCATGGAAAGTGATTTAGAAGGAAAAAAACTCACAAGAAAGCACTAACTGTTCGCGTGACATCTCCTAGAAAATGAAACAAGACAAGTCACACATGCGCGATCACAAAAACACCGATGTAAACACAGAAACACACAAGGCGGCGAAAACTGGTCCCTTGAGGATAGAGCTAGATCTAGATCTAGAGTCCTGCTAAGAGTTGTGTTAAAAATGGCGGATGAACTCTCTAAGGTGTCGACTCCTGCAGATTGCGGTCAGTAAACAAAACAAAAGTGAATGTAAATGCTTCAAAGAAATGCTAAATAGGGTTGACAAGTGCGTTCGGGGAACTAATCAACGAGATCATAGCTAGCAAACCATATGATTTGGCAATCATAAACGAAAGTGAAGGGATAAGGACGAATCATACAGTTCGACTACAGAGTGATAAACTCTTGCAAGTGTAATGTAGATCTACTTCCTTTGTAAGAGAAATATGGCATCTCTCATATTATGTTTACTCAGAAAAACTGTGGGTGGAATGCTAAAATAGGCCTATATTTTAAACGGAAAACAATCTTGAAAGGTTGGTTCAGTCCTTTGTCACTTGTGTGTCTTTCCTATAATTTGGTACATTTTGCTTAACTCGTGGAACTAAAGTAGGATGAGAACATCTTTAAAGAAAACATGCTTAGTATGAGGAGGATGAGAATGGTGAAAATTGTCAGTCATTTGCTATCAAGTCTCACCGTTTGAACCAAACTCTTCGTTTACTTGAAGTAAAATAAAAGTTTGCATTAGTATAATTATAAAAAATATCACTACGTGAAGAACTCACACTGGAGGAAAATCTTCCTCGGATTGGACTGAGTGATTTGGACTTCAGCTAGTAGATATCTAGATACTGAAGGGAGAATAAGAGCCATGGAAATGTGGTGCTTTTGAAAACTACTGGGCATCCTCTATCACGATCGTATCACAAACAAGGAAGTGAAAAATCGAGTCCAAACTATGATCGGCTCATACACAGACCTTCTTTCATTGGTGAAACAACTTAAATTAAAATGGTATGGTCATGTGACTCGTTCATCAGGCCTAGCTAAGACAATCATGCAGGGCACAGTCCAAGGAGGGAGAAGAAGAGGCACACAGAAGAAGAAATGGGACGACAATATCATAATGAACGGGCCTGAAACTGCAAGACACCCTGAGAAGAGCAGAGAGGGATGGAGATGTTTGGTGAAGAGATCATCCATGGCGCTCCACTAGCAGCACGCTTAAGATCTAGCCTACCATACTGACTCCTGGTGATATATATATAGCTAGCATCATCTGCTGCACATATGGAGTTCAGGTGCAAAATACTCTGGTGATGTTGTGCACTAGAAACTCAGGTGCAGAATAAACACTCCATAATTTAAAATATGATATAAAAAATTTTCACTTTCAAAATGAGGTCATGGATTGGACAGTGGTCAGCACTTCAACATGATGACTGTGGGTTCAGTTATCTACACGTGCTTATTTTATCCTATTTTTAATTTTTTATTCTTTTTTTTCAGTATGCGTACCTGTTTTTTTTTTTTTTTATGTGTTTTTAAACAGAATGGTGTATAACTATTAGAGGCGGAACGATTGAGATCTAGGACATAGATCTATATCTACTTTATAAATCTTAAGTTTAAAGTAGTATGGTATAACCACTGCATACCTTATGTGGGCCCATAAATAAAAAACTTGCTCTATAAATTGGACTTCAGTCTCAATTTGTTTAAAATCTAGATTGTTATATAAGAATAATTAATCCTTTACACCACAAGTTTTGTTATCCTGTTTGTCTGAGCAATGGTGATGAGAGGATTATTGCATGTGGATAATCGTGTGATACAACTACAGTTCTTTATGATGCTTCCAGAGGACTCGTGGGTTAGTGCCTCAGGGGAGTGTTTACTTTGCTTGATATGTGCATACTGTCAAATTGAACCAATTTAACTAAAAGGAGAAAGACAGCAGATTTAATTGCTTTACATCGTAAATGGAACAGATGATGTTTAGCAGTGGAAATTGATTATCATTCAACCCTATTCTAGTGTTCATGGCTAGACTTCCATCCAAATGTTTGTGAGGTACCCAGTTATGGCAAAGGAGGCATATCATCGGTGTGCAGCAGGGCACCCAGATCTGCTTGTACTTTCTTGACTGCAGTTTTCTCCATGGAAGCTTTGCTTTTTAACAATATGGATTAAATAATCAGACTATGACTAACTGACTGTGTGTCGCCCCAAGAAAGTTCTGGCAATATTTTTCAGGTTCTGTTGGTACCTGTGTGGACATTGCAAGATAAGTAAAGAAATAATAAAAGAGGGGAATTGAAGAACGAAAGGAGAATGCCTGTGGCACAGACAGAGTATGTCAGATTGTGAAAGTAAAAATTTCAATATAAATTGTGAAACCAGCATGTGATAGATATGTTCTTTTGTTCATTTCAGTAAATGCAATAGAACATAAAGTTTTTGTATGCAGTCCATTGTGTTAATTGCAGCATTTCTAGATTTATTCATGTTCATCAGTTGTATGTGATCTATTTTCAGTCTGGTGATTGATGTCTTGAAAGGTGTTGATCCCAGTCGCAAGTGTTACAGAATGATTGGTGGTGTCCTTGTTGAAAGAACTGTAGATGTAGTTTTACCAGGTCTGATCAGTAACAGAGATAAGGTGAGCTGGGTGTTGGGAAATGTGGATCAGATTTACATCAAAATGGACGAGACTTCAATTTGTATCGGACAATTTTTTCATACTTAGTTGAAAATGCTTCAGGATCATAAATTATTTTTGGGTGTAGCAGAAGAAGTCATATGCACAATAGACGTGTCACATTTATTATATTGTACATACAGTAGAATCCAAATAATTCAAACTCTTTTAAATCAAATTTCTGCTTAATTCGAATATTCCTGGAAGCGAGATTTTTTTCCCTTCTTTGTACTTAGTAAAAATCTTCATAATTCGAACTAAGTCTGCCCAGCTCCTCATAATTCGAATTTGGGAATTTGAAGTTTTTACAGCACTAACATGAAAATCCAAAATTTACTTGTTGAATGGTGTGTTGTTTCACCCACCCACTCTGCACCACCCCAGTGTTCCCCAAAACACGCTCTGACACCTAGATCTACTACTGTTTCAACCAAGAACGATGCGCTGTCGATCAATGTATGACGTCATCCCACTGTATTGTACACGCAAAGGACAATGACAAACTAGTGACCAGACACATAGGCCTAGCATGACCAACCCACGAAAGCAAACTCCACCTCAGGAGAGTGATCACTGATCATTGGTTTCACAACAACCATAAATGAAAAGTATGACTAAACAATGGGTAGGCCTAATAATGGCTCCATGAGCCGATTACACCTGACACTAGTGACAGCGAGATGGTTAGTTTTGGTACATGTCAGACACACGCTCCCTCTTCCTCAACCCATTGTTGCTGTCTTCTACTAGATCTAGCATGAGGCTAGTGAAACACACCAGCGAATGTCAATTATTATTGAAAATGGTGTGATCATACTGACCAGCAAGTTAGATCTACTTTGCAGTTTTGTAGATCTAAATCTAACTCAGATCCCTTCAAGTCCCAACCCATTGAGGAGAAACTCTCTCATTATAGAGATGAAAATAACTCTGTTGACGGGAAACGCATACTGTAAGACCTACATCTAGCTAAAATTTAGACCAAGTCTAAAGATTAGTTGTTTTAACGTCAAGAGAAGTAACTATGTCATAGTTGTAGTTTTTTCCCTTCATCATAATGTAATTCGAACTTTGCTGTATTCAAAGTCATTTCTTTTTCCCTTCCACTTCTGATTAAGAGGATTCTACTGTATGTATAATATTGTCTGACCTGAGGGCCTCCTGGTCACATGATTGAAAGAGATTTTTATGAGCCAAATATATCAAATAATTTTTTTAAGGTGAAAATACCCCTAAATTCATCATTTCAAATTTGAATAACTGCAGTATTTGGGATTAAACTTCCAACTTGATTGAAATAACTTAATTCTGCATTGCGATACAGAGAATAAAGAGAGCCATGAACCAAGTTCAGAACACACCTGAGAACATGCAATAATACATATGTGAATCAAAAATTAATACTTCAAACTGATAGAACTCCTCATCAACCGAATGTGATATTTTGACAGGGGAACATCACATCAATAATGAAGATAGTTTTCTTCTACATGTATTTATTTTGAGGCATTGTTGTATGATAGTGTGATGGCTACTTTTGCCTTCTGTTGCAAGTCTGGGAAGCAACATCCAAAAAAAAAAGTGTTCCATTAAATTTTGGGAACAAGTAAAAAAAAAAAAAAAGACTGATATCCCTGGTACATTTTTGTAATAATTCAGCTTCAATAATTTATGTTCTTTTTTTCTCCCATATCCAGATGAAGGAGTACACAGAATCTTTACGTAATAGTCTGGAGACAAAGGGTAAAGAACTCAACCAATTCCGGGAAACTCACGGTATACAAATCAAGGCTGATGACAGTAAAGAGAAAGATAGAGAAGAGGCTGCAGCAGCGAAGGCAGGGGAAAGGCAACCGAATATTTTAGCTAGCATCTAATTCAAATTTTGTTTTATACAGTGACACTTCTAAAGTGAAAGGTGTGGTAGATGTGGTAATATGCCAATTGCTTTTTTTTTTTTTTGCATTATTGGATTGTATTGCATTCACCAAGACTGTTCTTTAGATAATTCTAAGGCAGTGCAAATGCAGGGTCGAGATACCTATATGTTGGAGGCCTATATATAAGGATATACCCAGTATTTAATTGCCTTTCAGTATTGTTCATCAGACAATAGGCCCAAGGATAGGGACAGACATCTAGAGAATTTTGAGTGGACATCATAATTAAAAATATTTATTGCTCTTTAGAGGCAATGTAAGTACAACTGATGCAAGTTCCAGCTTTTTTTTGTTTGTTTATGTAGTCTGCCCATTCCCATCATGAACTCTCATGACAGTTGTCACAGAAGTTATTCCGTCATACAGTAAAACTATGTAGCCAGTCCCCATAGAACAGAAACAGATAGGAGCATTTCACTCTGGAAGATCTACCACATTTTTCCATGATTATTTTGTTTATATCTGCCTGCATTCAAATTTGAAGTGTGTGCGTTTTAAGTCGTACAGAAACATGACTCGGGGAATGTCTGGTTGTGAGTACGGTGGTATTTTCAACCACAGAATGAAATGAAGGGAAAATGTGATATTTCATGAACTTTTGAAATAGTGGAATGCACTTGTGTATAAAACATAAGTGTTGTACTTAAGACAGTGTCTGGATGGCTTCAGGAAAATTATGCACCTGATATTTTGAGAAATGCTCAGCATGTAGAACAAAAAAAAAAAAAAAATGACATGAAATTCAGATTGCATTGATATTCTCATATTTCTTAACTTTCTTTCCACAATAGCTATGCCTTACACTTCAAAGGGTTATTAAAAAAACATCTGTTTAGAATTTTGGGTTGTTTGGGATTCTCATCTTAATCATTACTTTCATTCTCAACTGCAAAACCAGGTTATAGGTTATAGTTAAATATGGCAATTACATATGATTTTGAAAACACAACTGAAGTCTCAATATCACTTTGAGTCTCCTTAGTTCTAGAAAATCAGAACTAATTTTTTGCCCCATCTCATGTACATAAGTGGTAATGTTTGTCTGATGTGTGTATTTTCATTTTCACCATATTTGTGACATATTTTTCAGGCATAAATAAATTGTGCATTGTTTAATAATTCTCTCTTATCCTATCTCTTGAATTAGCAGTTGAAAGAATGAAAACTGAATACAGACAAGTAATAATGTACAGATGTATGAAAAAAAAAAAAGAACAAACTTGCTCCACAAATTTTATTTCAAACCGTCTCTGCAAATTAAAACATATTTTGGCATACTACAACATAACATAAGATATTTTAAACAAGCAACATACTCAGTCACAATAAATACAGTCACCACATATGCTATTATTTTCTCTTATAACTTGTATTTAAATCCATATCCTTATATAATGTTTAACCAGCACTTCTCCAAAACATACAAAATATCATGGCCTCCAGAATTATTTCTATATCCCCAAGACTGCAGTGAATTAACACCACCACACACTTGACACACATAAAAATGTTGAAAAATAAAAAAAATTAAATCAGATTATCAGATTATGTACTGCCTTGGGAAAAGTTCAAGGTCGGTCAGAACATAATGCAAAGATGGAATTAAACAGTAGATAATATCAGTATCACTATCAGATAACAGTTTTGATTCTGCCAATATCAAACTCTTTTTATGAAGCCAAAAATGATATAAATGTGTCCATTTTTTGGAAGTTTGTTTATTTCATCTTGACATAATTCTTGTTTTATCATCTTTAATTTCTTTGAGCTCCTCAAAAGTGACTACATATAAAGGTAGTCCAAATGAAAAGTATTGTCAAATGAAGAAAAAAAAATTACCTGGCAGTGGCAGGGACCAGTTTTCTCCAATAAAAAAAGTTTAATCATATCATTCTCAACATCAATGGACAAAAAGGACAATGATAACCACCAATATTTGCCAGGATATTTGGATGACCATTTACAATCAATATACATTTTAAGATGCAACACAATGAAATCAGGCGCTTATCAAATTTTGAGTGTTTAGGTTACTGTACTGTAAAGTTTATTCATTTTCCTTTCTCTATGTGAAGAATTTTTGTACTCTCTAAGTCTAATGTAGAAGTCGAGATTTTGGCGACTGAAGATGATGGGGGTAACAATTTGCAAGCCAATTAAGTGAGAAAATGGCCAATCATTTTTGTTAATCCTCAATAGGCCATGCCACTAAATTAAAATTTTTGGGCTTTTATTCAATCTATTTCTCAAATTTAACCCTGAAATACATTTCTAGATTGATTATAAAGGGTTGGGTAAGGAAAAAGAAATTGTGTTAAAAATTAATTCAGAGTTGAAGCAGACATGATTCAGGGTTGAAAAGATGTGATTTCTCAAGTGGCCTCATTTTGACGAGTGCCTGATTTCATCTGTCATGTCTCATTTGATATGCATGCACCAGAAATTATATTTCAGGAAGAATCACAGCAACTCTTGGCACTTATCAACCTCTTCGCAAATTTTGGTAGAGCACACTTATCGATGGCAGATTACACATACTGCATCAGTCACCTGCCCTACAACTACTCTATAGCCTTTGCAAACCCTTAAAAATCAAACACCACATTCCGCATCCTTTTTGTTGACATTTTTTTTTTCTTATAACGCTTAAAATTCATTTATGATTTTTTTTTTAAAAACTTTCATGACAATCCATGTTCTTCACAATTTTTGCCTAAAGTATAACATATATTTATATTTAAAATACAAGAAGCAAATGTCATTCACAATGATTAAAATTTCCAAAATTCCTCTATATATAGATCTATGGCTAAACAGAGAGTGAAAGATAAATACAAACGTGCATCTATCACAAAAATGGCTGCACTGCTCAAAAGATCAAGAATCATTCACTTGGAATATGTTTGTGCAATGTTTCTCTGTCGCAAGATACAATCCTCTTCAAGTCTATGAACTGCAGAATATTGTAACTTATGGTCTATTAATGAGACTGAAATCAATTTAAATAAAATTTTTTGAAGATTTTATGTACAATTTTTTTCTTTGTCTATAGAGACACTAACATCACAGCATAACTCGTCAACATAATATATTGTTCGTGTATCATTTTAAAGTTATATCAGCCAGGCCATGCTGTTATCACAAATCAGTAATCCCCCATATTAAATTATTCTGCAAACATAATACAAATGTACATGTATATATTGTCACTGACTTGAGGCAACAGGTTAGCCAGTGAACAAAGAAAATCATTTTTAAAATTATTTTTTTTTTGCGCCTCAAAAAATTATACACAACTCCTAGAAAACTGAATCCATGTAAACTACAGGCAAACAGTCTAGTTGTTTAACCCAAAGGAATTACATGCACTTAAAAAAAAAAAAAATTCATGGCTACCCAATGATGAGTGTAACATGCGGGATTAATTTTCTGACCCACAGATTTTGTTTCTACACACAGAATAAATCAAGCCCATTACTAAAGGCCTGTGGTCCTCATCATGACAAAACTTTTTTAGCACAACCACATTTGTAAGACAACCACAATTAATTCTAACTGAATCTTTTACTCAATGAGAACTGCACCATTCCTGAACTAAAATGCCAAGCAGATTATGAGATATCTAAAAGTGATGAATAATTATGGAAGGCCAGTGAATCAATAAAAGAGACACCATGGATGAATAAATATACACAAACGTATAACAATATGAAAGTAAGATTATAAAGTTTAACATATATTCCACACAGACATAAGAAATGATAATGAAAATAACTATATCTAAACTAACATTGATAAGGACATGCATTTCTTTCATGGCACAATTTGAATCGACCTGGTACATGTACTTAGAAAAACCTGACAAAGTTAAAGATGCTTATCATTTCTGTTAAGAAAGTAAGAGAGTTCCAAGCTACATTTTTCTGTTTCTTTTTCTATTGACCATCTTTTCATTTTTTCTCCTCAACACAAATCTGTCATTTGTTTCCACAAATTATAAACTCTTTTGTTGATCAGCGTCTCAGCAAAAATTATGTTACTTCTTTTACAATGCTTTCACCAAACAACAGAAGAACATGTCTCATTTCGCATCTAACCTGACATAAAAAAGTAATACAACCATATCAAGAGAATAAGTAGTGGAGTAACAGTCAAAATATCTTTGAAATGAGCTGGCTTAAATTTGAACAACCACCCAATTTCATGTAATGTGTATCATGGTGGAGTGGGGGAGTTTGTCGTTCTGGAAGTCATTTGGAAACCGTTGGGAGGAGATGATTTTAACCATTACCATCGAATTCGGCATGGTAAAATTAGAGGAGAGTAATTGAAAAAAATTCGAAATCACTCATGGCTGCCATGGCAACGGCCACCACCTTGGATTTTGCTGGTTGATACTGCATAACTTTACCTTTGATAGGCTCAAACATTTCCAGGCAATGTGCATGTAAGTTTGTGTACACATTTTACCATTACATACCTAAATTTTGTCACAACAGGTTTTTAATGAAGTGCTTTTTTTTTTTCTAGAATTTTATCAAATTGGTATGTGAAAAGGTCACAGATTTTTTAAAAAATTGACCCCAAAATCTCAAATTTCTCAAAAACTTAAAACAATATCAAAAATCCCCTCTGACAAAAATTAGATATTGTTTTGTTCTACACTCGTGCTAAATTTCATGGCAATTGCTCCATAAATAAAAAAGTAAACAGTGTGTGCTAAAAAAAATGCATCTTGAGAAAAACACATTTAAAGTTTTGGGTTTTTTTAAAAAAAAAAACAGCAGTAAAGAGCTTTTTATCGCATTTTCAACCCCAAATCATGTTTGTTTCACCTACTCGGCCTCTTTTCATGATTTCTATGCCTTCTTTTGCCTCCTCCTGTGCCCCAACTCACATTTTTCCTCCATTTTCGCTTCTCTACCCCCATCAGCAAAAGGGCTTCCGTGAAGTTATTTTAGGGTCCGAGAGGGCTATATATGCTCGCTATGTCTTCCTCTTCCTCAGTCAAAGCAAAGAGTGTTTTTATCCTTTCTGTGACTGCTAATCTACTACTGCACTCTGAAACAGCAGAAACATGACATATTTCACCCTTATTAGGCCGTGGGAAGTCTATCAGAGGCCCAGCTGAACGTTTTCCTTGGTATTCCGTATGGTCAGTGCATCAGATGGTCAGTCAGTGTCCACCCCTGGTACTACGGCTGCTGATACAGGTGAAGATCATATTCAAATCTCAATTTGCCCATAGCCAGCGATATAGTGATGATCTGTCACTGCATAAAGAGCCCCAAATGAGCAAGAGTCTGGATGGAAGAGGGGCAGGTCAACCTTTGCTTGACCACCCTCCCCACACCTTAGAATGGACATATCAACTTTTTAATACCATTTTTATATTCAGCAGAGACCAAACTTTGAAAAGAAAAAAAAAAACTCAAAATCGAATATTTTGAGCAAAAACCCAATTTCAGGACACACACTCCCCTCCCTCCCAAATTTAGATCATTTAGCAGAGTTATTTATATAAATAACAGCTTCAGCACAAACAAATTTACAAAACAAAGTGAAGAAACACACAATTGAAGATCTAGAAGAAATCTGATTAAGTGATTACTCATTCAGTTCTGACACTGCTCCAAAGGACATACCGTCATATAAAATATAATTAAACACAAGTGTGGAAAAGACCAGTACCAAATAAGGGAATGAATACAACAAATTGATGCCAAACATTCAGCCTTACAAACCAGTTATACGCAGGGTTTCCTCTGTCATTCTATACGGTGTCTCTCAGAGAAATTCCTACATAATATTTCCCAGTAAACATTTATCTATTGTGCATTTCATGAATATTACTTCAAATAAGTATTTCTTATTGTCTATTTCATGAAAATTTGTACATAATAATAATATTCATTCATAACTGTCCTTTTTGTGAAAATTCCTACATAATGAACACATAATATATTATCAAAAATGCAATTATTCATGAGCAGTTCCTTTCTGTCATGAAACATACATCTATAATCAATTACATACAAACATATGCCTTTCAAAAGAACAAAGCTCTATCTTACTTGATGCTTGAAATTAATGGTGTGCAGAGCCAATGATTTATATCACAACTCTTGATAAACTCTATAAACCATTGACAGGTTGTCATGTTTCAATCTTAATTTTGTATGTTTTTAAATCAATTACTTGAACATCTGGCAGTGCAAATATTAGTGTAAGAGATCTTCAATTAAATGTCATTCATAACTGTAGTCTCAGTTAAGTATTATCTGTCTGTTAACTGATCAGTTACATCCAAAACAACCATCATATGACCAATGTAAACAGAACATATTAAAGTTTAAACTGAAAGCTCTGTTTGAATTAAAAGGGAGTCCCACATCAACTATCACTGTCTAACTGCTTGACAGCAGTTTCAACAAGAACTAGTTCAAGTAAATAGCTGTGAGATCATTCAACAATTACAGAGCACTGCCATTATAAAACTGCTGTAAAAGCATAATATGTCTTGCAACGAGTCAAAATGAGTTGCCTACCAATCTACCAGCAAAGGAGCCATATTGTTGTGTAAAATCTTAATTCATACAATTGTATGTATTGGAAATGAATCTGAACCAGTTTGACTGTGGCCAGATATACTGCAAACTGACAAAATAAGGAGTAACTCCTCAGCATCAGCAATATCAAGTGAAAAATCTGCAAAATGAATGGTTTATGTAACACATAAATCTAACTATTCCCCTTAGAAAGTCCTGATATAATCTGCCCAGAAAAATTTCCCCAGTAGGAGATAAATGTTCTCCAAAATAAAACCTCCAATAGCAGCCCATCATCATCACACTGAACTCCACAATTTCTCCAAGTCCAGTGATACACCCTCAATTCTGACTGGTTGTGAGGCATATTACTGTTGTTTAACTTATGAGGATTTGCATAATTTAAATGGCCATTATTTCCCTGGCTTTAGCTTGTCAATGCCAGTTTATGCCACTTACCAGCAAAAATGAAGACAATATATCAATAATTATTAATGTTTATTTCCTCATATATTCAACAAAAAATGAAACAATGTGTCACAGCACCATATGTTATAAATGTAGATGCACCAAACTACAAATAATATAATAACAGAAAAAACATTCATTCACGATCTCATAAGCCACTTATTCAAGAGCAAATGCCTCAGATCACACTTACGACATTCAACATTCACAGGCACCTGACAACAGACCACTGAACATGACCTCCTACACTCATGTTCAGGTTGCTGCTACTACCTGCTGTGGCTGGATCTAAATCATAAATAAATGCAGTACTGGAAAATTGATTGTCAGTGGTCTTTGCCCAATATTTCATCATCACTTTTGTCGTTCACCCCTGACTCTACTCCTACTGGACTTATTCTAACTCTCACAAAACTCATGTGAAGAAATTAGGTAATGAAGTTGATTGGTTCATTTAGTTCCAGAGGTCTCATCACAGGCAGCAAATTGGCAGTATCTGCTCCTTCCTTCTCCTATGAAGTGCTCACATAAATCTGTTAGATTATCCACTAAAATTGCTCCGCCATCTGAAACCACGTTGGATCCACTCGCCCTCAAGATATGGTATGAGATAAACTGGCCACCTTTTTTTGGCGTACTATCCCTAACAAACTCCAATAGGAATGGTGAGCCAGTGTTGCACATTTTCCACAAGTGCATTCCTTTGTTGGTGATTTGTCAGGCCAGACAGTACTGCTTCTTCATTTATGATATATATATTAACAAAGGCATTGCATCATGATGAATTCCAATTGTATGGGATGTCCTTGGCAGCTTCATGGTGTAACTATGACAATCAGACAACAGAAAATGAAAATGGACTTTCTATGCATTTAAGTGAGAGCTTCACCTTTGCCTACAATCCATTTTTTGGTTAACCTGTGGTCAAGTTTGATGGAAAGGGGAGAATCACAGCAAGTCCATTAAAATATCCTTTATCAGCTTTGTTCACACTATACTTAACATAAACTAAATTTCACACACTCAATCAAGCTGAAGTTTCTGTTTACACTTCTAACATTATCTTCTATTCCAAAAGAATGATCCAGCTTCTAACAAGAGATTCAGTGTGTTCCTTCGAGTAAAATACAATACTAAGTCAAAGTAATTCTTCTGTCAGCATATAAAATCTGCTTATCAGTAATCCAGTGGAGAACAGACAGTGAAACTACAAAAAAAGAGAGAGAAGATTAAAACAAAATCTGAGTGTGGCAGTATAACTGCAGCTAAGGAAATATCAAGAACATGCTGGTAAACTCAAAGCTCCCCTCTCATTGTTCAATCTACATTAGTCAGCATTTTTTTCATTTTTTAGTCAGCACTTTTGTTTTTCTATCTCCTTGGAGATAAAGTGTAGATTTTCTTACTCATATACTTCATCCAATTTCCCTCCAGCAGTTCAAACAAATACCAAATCTCACAATACAGTTGTATTTGAAATTGTAGCCTTAAGCTGTCAGGAGAAATGAAGTTGACTGACAAAAATGATTTATTCCCTTTCTGAGTATATTTACAAAGCCTTCAACAATAAGGATGAAAAGTGCTAAAATGAAGGATGAAAAATAAATGGTACCATGTCATGAGAATGCCCTACCTAACTCTAGCTCACACTTTTCTGACTAGTACCAGAGGCAGCGCTGACATCAAGCACACATTTCACTCTAACATATCATCAACCCCAGTTCACACAGCACTTTCGCCATAAGGTCTAATTAAGATCAGAGACAGCGCTGCCCCACTGCTAAAAACAACTTTGGCTATCAAGCACCTTCTTTCATTCTTACCAAATTCCAAACTTAACTCAAAACCATTCAACAATTTTCCTCAAAGTTTAACTGAGACCAGATGCAACGTTGGCTCCATCAGAGGAGGCAGCTGTGGAACTGTCTTGTTGCTGCTTCATTTTCTTCTCATGCTCCTCAATGATCTCTTTCTTTGTGGCAGCTTTGGCAGCTTTCAGGATAGCATCAGCTCCCTGATGGATCATCTCCTCTGCCAGTCTCTCTCCTGCTGCCCAGGCAGCTGTGTACTCATTCTTCTTGCTACACGTCTGGCAGTGGATGCCCACAAATGAAGGTGTTGGTGGAATCTAGGACAGATTATTAACAGGAAAGACAATGATACACAAACAGTATAACTTATTTGTGAATGTCAACAATGTCAAGATTTGTAACAACAAATGTCATGACATCACCTTCAGAGTGAGTGCAATACAACAAATTAATCTTTATCAGACACTTAAGCATTTGAAGTAAAACATAAGAAAATGCTACTCAAGGACAGAATCATAGGAGTTTCCTGTTAGTTATGGCTATATAATATGCAAGTAAGAAACATCCTCTCATTGAAATAGCTGGGCCATATGCTAAAGAATAAGTGCAGAACTTTAGAAGGATCAGCTTAAGCAGACCTGCCACTTTGCCAACCCCAAAAATCAGTACCTTAGCTTTCAAATCTGAATTTGCCCCCCCCCCCAAAAAAAATAAAAAATGGAATCATACAAAACAATAAGGTAATATTACAGTTTACATTTAAAATCTAGCTCTGTAGATCTACAGATTTATTGAGTCTATATCCCGTGCAGATCTACTTCTTAAATTAGATCTATAATAATATTCATATCCCCATTATTTTTTAATAATAATAATAATAAAATAAATAAAAAGACTAATGAAAGAAATAATAATTCAACCGCATGCTAAGAAATAAAAAATAGGTAAAATATCTATAGACTCTAGATCTACAATTAAGGAACCATTGGCAGCAGTAAAGAGCAAGCGAGTTGGGCTTGCCGAGAGAACCAAAGGCATGCCTATTTCCAATGTAGTTGAAACTAGATATTATAAATTTAGTTCTGCTAGATACAATGCAGCTCTAAGACGAAACAATAACTAATGAGAATAAGAGTCGCTGAGACAGTAGCGATTCCAAGACTAAGAACCGAACCCGAGGCCGCATGGCAGACGCGAGAAACATCATCCGGCACTTCCAATGAAACAAAAGTGACAGTTTAAAACAGGCACGGCCAGGCAAATGTCGACAAAACAAATAATCAGAATATCCTGCAGGCAATTGGAAAACTCGGAAGGACAGGAATTTGGGGGATAAAAATCAGAATATTCCAATAAAATTGGCAGGTCTGCCCTACAGATTATATAACACATGGTTAGTCCAGTAAAATGTAGGGTGCAGTTTAAGAGGCTAATATTTTTAACAAGACAACACATTAATTGAGCACATTTTGTACAGCTCAAAAACTGGCACAAGATCTTTTACACAGTCAGAGGCGCAATAATTTACTACCCTATGATCAAGTCATCAAACTAAGCAGCATGTTTCACAAGCGCAAAGCTGAAATGAATCCTGGATTAGTTAATCAGCATGTTGGGACATTTTTTTTTAAATATGTTAATTCATGGGTCAAATTTCATAATCCAAGTTATGCAGTTATTAATAGCTTGAAAGTAGTTCATAACAACCCAGAGCAACTCAATCTTTTTATATCACAATAGCACCTCATGGTTGTCAGAGACAGAAAACACATTCGGAGGCAAAGTATAAATGTAAGGTGAAGAACTCACTGGTACAGATGGATGCTGTATGTCAACACTGATTGTATGCTGCACTGCCTCGGAGCCATCAATACTGAAAACACCACCTCGTATTATCAGCTGAAAAAAAAAAAAAAAAAGGGTGCGATAGTACATGTTAATAATGAATTCAAAGTGTACTGAAATAAAGGGAAAAAAAATTTACAATGCAAGGCCATAATTTCTTTCATTCTATCCTTGAAAAAGTACAGACGAGTCCGCTAAAATCAAATTTGCTGGGACTGTGTGTGTGTGTGCGTGCATGCGTGCGTTTGTTTTTTCCTCGAATGACTGATTTATTTTATTCCAGGATTGTTGTCCTCTACAAAGAAATCACGCTATGGCACCCAAACTTTGTGTATTATCTTAAATTAAAGCCCTCTCGTGTAATTGGATGGCTAGCCCTAATAAGGGCTGCGCTGAAAGCCAAAGTAATGTAAAGAAAAGTTAGAGGTATAATGATGTTAGTTTTAGCCCTGAAAAGAACTGTTGATGGATAGGTAGGTTTTGGCCCTGAAAAGGACTGTTGATGCTTTCGTCATAAAAGGACAGTTGAGTAAGTTTTACCCCTGAAAAGGACTAAGTTTTAACTCTGAAAACAGTTAAAGGAAGCCATCACATAGTCTGTGAGGATATAAGTGGATACACAGCAAACAAACAAACAAAAAAAAAAACTACAAAGATTTAGAATCTGGCCTATCCCGTCATGGTGTGAGGACCAACATCATATTACCGGTTCAGCAATCTATTATAGTATAATCTACACACTTGGTAACACATGTAGATCTAACGTGTAGACCATTTATATGTATAGCTGTACTGGCTCTGCCAGGATGCTTAATTATCAATCGATTGCTCAGCATGCTGGCCCTGGTGCACATTGTCTGGCCCCTCTCGCCCTATCTGCGGTGCTGTCTCTTTTGATTTCAGGCATGCAGATGACAATAGCTGATTTTTACTTTTGTGGCAGTGGTGACCGTTTCGATTTAAAGCATTCATAGCAATGGCTTCGACTTATGCAAGAGGCATTTAATAGCCACAAAGAGAAAAAAAATCTGTTGATTTCTTTTTATTTAACTTATCAGAAATTCATTTAATCAGAGTTCGGTTTGAGTGGACTCAACTGTACTAATGTACACATTCTGATGACATTCATCACAATGATAAAAACAACCACAACAACAATGACGATCACGATGATGCTGATTTTCATCTTTCTCTAACATGTTTGTACAGGCAACAATGGGCGAGAAAACAGCATAGTTGAACAGTTTTTTGTACTGTAAAATATCCTAGGAGAACAAATTAGAGACAGAAAGTCTAGAATTTGTTTCTCCAGGCCAATACAAAAGCTAAGCAGGTACCAACATTTTCCTGTCACACCAATCACTAACAGTGCAGTCTACAGAATAGAGTTTGAAACTGAATAACTGACAAACCTGATTACTCTTGACCTCTGTAAATATAGACACTGGGACACTACATCCTCCTTCCTGAAATGGCAAAAATGATATTATTATTATCAGAAAAAAAAAAAAAATTTACAAAAAATCAAGACACCCTATGATGCTATTTCTATAAAAGAAAGATTTCAGAAAGCCATGCTATTATCTGGATGAGAACCACTAATGCTGGTATCTTTCAGCTGAACCTTCACATGACATACATCAAGTGTCTTTTCAAGGAAACAAAATGCAAAAACTAGTAATTATCACATTCCCCAGAGACATCAAGGGGAAAAAAAAAACAGTAAAAAAAAAAAAAATCATTTCAAACTCTAGAAAATACACAAAAGAATGTGTGAACCTATGCCAAACCATTTAAAGGGCAGTGGAAAAAAAAACATAATTGGTGAAATTCATGATTCAGAACTGGAATACACTGACTTCATCACGGACAAACAACAATAATTTTGCTGTTCCTAACATTCCTCATTATTTTAACAACAGACATAATATGGGGGTATATAAAACATTCATTCTCACAACTTTTGACCCACTCTGACAAGCTAAAACCCGGTAACTTCTTTCTAAAAAAAAAGAAATAGCCTAGCTCCAGATGATTTCTAGTGGAAAATCAAAGGTGTTCTCTTCCTTTCTCTTTTTCTCCCTCTTTTTTACATGGACACAAACACACAATCCTACACACAAGCCAACATGCACACATATCTACTTTCACATACAATATGTATGCATTCTCACACACTAATGCACTCACTCACACATACTTTAACTGGGCCACACATACATGTATTTTCCCACTCACAAACGTACACAACAGGCACCCCAAAAGTAGTAAAAACGTACTAGTTTCTTTAGGAATGCTCTTTCCGCCACACAAGTGACACTGGAGTGGTGGTCATGAATGCGATTCAGCAGCTGGAGTGTGGCCTCGTCATCTGCTCGGCACTCCACCGCCATGGCCCCTTGTGACACAGCGTACATGCACTCCTCTGGGCTCAGGATCTGCACACGACAAGACTGAACAGCTTAGACATGACTCTCCCTAGGCCAAGCTATACAATGCAATCTATTAGTAGAAGCAGTTAGTCTACAATCTACTGCTAAACTTCAAAAAGAAAGAAGGAAAGAAAGAAAAAAAAAGAAAAAGAAACAAAGAAAGAAAGAAGAAAAAAGAAAGAAAGCGAAAGAAACGAAAGAACATTTTCCTGCCACATGCGTAAACCCATTCCTATGTTGTAATTCAAATTTATACAACTCTATTGAATTCACTTGCCAGTTAGAACACTACTATACTTATTTGGCTATTTGACAGATGAGCATTATCTGGGTTTTGTGTATCAAAAGAAATGAATGGATTGTTATCTCTTCCTAGTTGCCATACCATATTGTTCACTTTTTCACTCTTTAACAGCTGGTGCCAACGTGTAAAAAATACATTTCCAATAATCTAAGGGTTAAGCAAACCATTTGGGCTTGTGAAATATAGATCTTCACTAGAAATACTAATGTTTTCTTTCCCCTCCAAATATGGATATTATATGTCAATAGACAATTCATATATGGAAGTGTATTTGGAGTCGACCTGTCGACCACGAATGCAGCGTGTGTTCAGGGTCGACCTGTCGACCACGAAAGCAGCGTGTGTTCGGAGTCGAGCAGTCGATCACAAACGCAGTGTGTGTTCGGAGTTGACCGGTAAACCATGAAAGCATCGTGCATTCGCAGCCGACCTGTCCGCTATGAGCGCATCGCGCATTTGCTGTCGACTGGTCGGGGACACAGTGGCTCAATGGGTATGGCATCTGCTCATGGAGTCAACAGGCCGGGATCGACTCACGGGTTCTATATCGGGGGATGACAGGACACGAAGATCGAAAACCCGCATTTTTTCAGTGACTAAACGGTCCCCTGGCTTCCTGTGGGTAGGGGAAAATATATTTGGGAGATCCCGTGTGTACCGTGCCCACCTTAGGCAGTTCAAATCGATGGAAAGGTAGGGTGAGTGCCGTTGTCCAGTTAAAATTTCCAAATTTTACCCACAAAATTTCTCAGCAAAAATTGGCAACTTCTAAAAAAGCCGAGATTTTGCTACTTTTTATGGATGGAAAGACTTAAGAAAAACAAACTCGTCAACATGCTATAAAGTGTGAAAGGAGTGCATCGCACATCCGCAGTCGACCTATGGACTGACTGTTGCACTTCGTGTAGTCTGCCTAGTTAGAAGACAAAGCTTATGTGTCTCATTGTGTCAAATTGGCGGATTCGCCCAAAATAGGCTAGATCTATGTCCGTGCAGTAGGCTATAACCGAAATAATTTAGGGCATGTATGTCACTACCATTTGTCTTTAGATTTCCAATCTTTCTTTCAAGCACTGTTTCATTTGATACTCTAGTCGCCCATGCTATGCGGAACCTTTTAAAAGATTTTCATTTTGAACACAGTAATGTTGTTATGGTCTGATTTTATTTTCACGCCCACACTTTACACTGGTTGTGATTTTTGGTGCTCATCATACATATATATGCCGTTTTAGTATTCTCACATTTGTTTCATCATTTTGACGTTCATTTATTCAGCATCTTGTAGAACAGACAATTAACTCATTCTATCCGGGCTACGAGTTATCTCGTAAAGACTACTGATCCGGGCTACGAGATAACTCGTAATGGTTATACCAAACGGGCTTTCGCCTATTTCTACTTGCGAACTG
>JBCAUA010836460.1:0-13903 GCA_038406235.1 Peronia verruculata
ATATATTGGTGTTGTGGTGTGTAATTATGCAGCATGATGATTCTGACATGGAATAAGGACTTTATTTAGGGATCTAGATCTAGTTGCACTGAGGAAATGTACGTTAAGTTTCCCTCCTTTTTGCTAATTTTCCCTCCATTTTGAGTCAGATATCCCTCCTTCTCAATGGTGAGGGTAGGCAGGTCTGAAGGTTTTTTCACTGATAGGGAAGGCAATCAATAACTTTTCACAGGACACCAGTAACTTTATATGCTAAGGTTTGACCAGCACCAGATTTCATTGTGTCATGAAGCCAATCTCATATAAATTGGAGAAATTTTTTTGCTTTGGATCAGCAATTTTTTACTTTTGGATACTTTAGATGTGATTTTGCTTAAAATACCTAATTATCTTGTTCTCATTTCTTTTTATTATGTCGTATTTCTGTTACTCTTTTTCCATTCTTATCTCTGTTTTACATTAGTCTCCTTCTAGTGATGTCCATCTTATCCCAATTTTTATCTTATCTTGGTGTTTTCAGTTTCTTGGGGATCAGATGGTGAAGGACACAGGACTGGCTTGTCGATTTGTTATATCCAAGAAACCGGAGGGATCCCCAGTCACAGAGCGAGCCATTCCACTGGCCATTTTCCAGGCAGAGCCAACCATCAGACGGCATTATCTGAGGAAGTGGTTGAAAGTTTCAGACGCCTCAGATCTGGATATCAGAGATGTAAATCACAAAATGTTTTGTTTCATTTGTGATTGATTTGTCCTCTGTTTTGATCATATTTTTTGTATGAATTCGTTTTTGTCCTCTTGAGCTCATATTATTTTTTTTTACCCTCTCTCTCTTCTCTCCTCTATCTCTCTCTCACTCTCTCTCTCTCTCTCTCCTCTCTCCTCTCTCTCTCTCTCCTCTCTCCTCTCTCCTCTCTCTCTCTCTCTCTCTTCTCTCTCCTCTCTCCTCTCTCTCTCTCTCTCTCTCTCTCTCTTTTTTTTTAAACTGTGGGTTAGAAATTGATTTAGCTGTTAATTTAGTAGCGCTTGCTGTCATTTTAGTCCTATGGAAGGAAAAATCAACAAACTTTGACAGGGCATATCACATTATCTGTGCTGTCACATATCTGACCTTATGCTTGCATTGAGTAGAAGAAATTTTTAAGTGACTGAATATAATGGATAAAACTGCAACAAAATCAGCCATGCAGCTGTATATCTTCTCTTTGTAATGGAGTGGTGGGACCTCCATCTGATTAACTGTCTTGTGCCAGATGAAGATGAAAAATGAGTTAACTATTGTAGATAACAAATCTTTGGGCCTAAAAGTGAACTAAATATTGTAGAAATAATTGGTTGTCTTCCCACTCAAAATAAATGTGTCAAAAAAATATGACTTTTTATGCAGCTTTTTTTTTCTTACCAAATTTCTGTGACAGTTTTCCCATGAAGATGAAGTTTCACACCAGTGAAAGCTTACATATGGTATATTAAGTGAAAGTTTACATATGGTACATTAAATAATGTAAACGAAAAATTTTTATTTCAGATTCTGGACTGGGAGTACTATGTGGAACGACTGGGTGGCTGCATTCAGAAAATTATTACCATTCCCGCAGCACTTCAGTCTGTGAGTTAACAGTTAAAGATTTAGTGCATTTTTTTTTTTGGTCTAAATTTATTTACTGGTTTGACTTTACTATTATTCACCATTATCGCTGTGCAGATTATTTCATGTTGATTTCTGTCTTCCTATTTTTTATTTTACTCTTTTCTTGCCAATCAATAGTATATTGTTATCGTAAGTTGTCTTGTTTATTCTGATAAACAATTTCATCTAGAATTAATAGCTAGTTTTCTCTCTCACTAGGTCACCAACATGTGGTGGTGATACTGTTATCTGGTAGAGTAGTAAGATGGCAGCTTGTCATGACGATATTAAATCATATGAGGTGTAAGATTAACTGCGCACAATGTTGCAGCATGCCTACGGTTTCTTTTCTACTTTTACATTTTATCGTGGCAATCTGTGTCAAAATGTCTATAAAAAACTTAAAAGACAATTTGAATTTCTCAGTGAAGAACTTTTCCTGTTATTGCAGAAGGTGATGGATCTTTACCATAGATACAAACTCGTAAAGTCCAAAACAAACACTTATGGCAATGATCCAACATCACAATAAGATCAACGTAACAATTGCTGTGTACAACTATTGTATTGTACAACACAAATTTCCTGTCTTTGAAAATCTGTTTAGAGATCATTGTTGTGGGCAGTGTTTCGACCTTTCCAGGATTCCAGAACAAGGCTGAGAAGTTTGTTTCAACAATAATTTTTGTTATAGAGGAAAAAATCTGGCAAAATTGGGGAAAAATCTCAGCCATTGCAATTTATGTAAATCACAATATTATTATCCAGACCAGACTTTCTGACTTTGGTCTTTGTGCTAGGTTTCCAATCCAGTACCACGCATCCCTCATCCTGACTGGCTGAGGAAGAAAATGCTGGAAAGAAATGACATCTACAAACAGAAGAAAATTAGTGAAATCTTTGCACCAGCAGCCCGTCGACAGAATGTGCAGGTTAGCAATTCTATATGCATTTATTAAAGTGAAACTGTCATGGTCAGTTTGGCAAGCATTGTCATTGATTATGCATATTTGTTCTTTTCAATTTATTCTGCCTTTTTTTTTTTTTTTTTTGTCCAGTTTGATCAACTGTTGCATTCCAGGCAGATCTAAACTGCCATGCTGTTAAATCTACAGCGAGAATGATAATCATCGTGCAGACTTGAAATGGTTGGACCTATTGACTAGAATGTTTCTACCCACTCAGAAAAGTTTAAAAAAAAAAAAAAAAGAAACAGAGAAACTTAGAAATGGTTTGAACTTGTTTGTGAACATTCAAAAGTTATTCAAAAGTCTTGCAGTTGTTTGATCCATAACTATTTCCAGTAATATCAGGACAATGCAAAATGACGTGTAGAAAGAAGTTTCTTTTATATGCTTTTCATTCATAACAGATTTGACACACTTAATATTAGTTTTGTCTTGAATTTGTGGCTTCTGTGGTAACTTTTGTTAGATTATGGGTGATCATATCATGACTAAACTACCCTTTTGTCTGTAGTTATTATAGTAAAAAAAAAGTCTTAAACAAAAATCTACAGGAGAAAGAGAATGAAGATGAGGATGATGTGGATGAGCCAGATGGAATGATAGAACAGCCAACTGTCGGAGATATTGAGGATATGGCTGGCCCATCAAAAACTGGACCTCCAGTGAAGGGTGTGGCCATCTCAAACAAAAGGAAAAGGGATCAATCAAGAGAAGAAGGGGGTCAAGCAGAAGGGCCTCAGGATTGGAGGGAAGCGTTGGGACCAATGCCCCCTGTTGGGAAAACAAAGGTCAGTCCAAAGTCACATGTAAAATATGGGGAAATGTGTAACTGTTGATAAGCTGGAATATACATAACTGGTCTACTTCACCATTAGAGCAACATCCCACTTATTAAGAAATTTTTATTGTCGTTGTTGTTGTTCATGGATTAAGAAATCTGAATTATATTTGACTCAAGTATTTGAATTCCCAACACAAGTTTTGAGAAGCAGATGTCTTGTAAGCTTGCATGACTGGTTTGATCTCATTTTGAACCTGTAAATTTGATTTTTCGTTTGGTGAGGAAGATAGAGTTGAGCAGCATTTGTGGAAGAATGTCTGCATTTGTGAACACAGCTGTCTTTTAATAATAAGAGAGGGGACTTGAAATGTTGGAACCATGTAGCACAAGATATATTTCAGGAAGAAAGATTAGAATAATGACAATTTGTTCATAAAACTGACCTTTACAGGAGGAGAGAAAGATTTGGGCAGAGTATCAGAAAAAGAAATGGGCCATTCAGCGACAGCTTCGCCAAGAAAACAAGCGCAGGCGCATGGATGATATGGATTTTCCCGGGGATATCCGTATGGGACCGAGTCGGGGCCTGACAGGATTTTTGAGAAAGACAGCCCGATCCATGATGGATATGCCATGGCAAATTGTTCAAGTAGGTGAAATTATAGAGAACATACAGATAATGCTTGTTCCCCAGTACATACTGTAAGCACTTTACAGTCTGTTATTACCCTGACAGACATCATTTTGGCTCCACTTTTATTCACTTCTTCATGCATAAAATTTGATGTGTGGAAGTGTTCACGCAATGCTTCTTCATTTATTCACTTTGACTTCCACAATTGAAAATCTAGCTCATTGCAGTAAATATTCCATGTGTTTACTCTTTCAATTAGCAGTTGTTAAGTCAGTTCAAAATGATTCAGATAACATGCATTTCACTTGACTGCAACATTTCACAAGTATTTTATGAATTTCTTAAATTGTATCTTCAAGAATCTTTATTTTTTTAATCATTGAAAGATTCCTCCTATATTTTACAAATCCAGCTGTTTAACACTTCAGGGATGTCAAATTTCCTACTTTAGCAGGATTTCCTACTTTCTGATTGTCAGTAATTTCTCTGTTGACCCCAAATCCGGTATTATTTACCTTTAACGTACTTCATTTTTCATGTTGCTAAAGAATAAACTAGGAACTTTTCCTACTTTTCATGTAGACAGATTGACATTCCTGACACTTATTTTGTTGAACTTGTTGACGGTATATTCTTCAGAATTGTCATGAGGAAAAAGCTGCATTTTCAACCTTCTATATGTAATGTGGTTTTATTGTTGTTTTTTTCTTTGTTCCCTTCACAGATAATGGAAACACCTGTCCCAGGTCAGTTCAAATTATGGGCTCTGATTGGCTCAGATCTTCATGCTATCAAGTTGAATGTTCCCAGAACTTTCTACGTCAACCAGAAAACACCAAAAGAAGGAGAAGGAGCCAGTAAGTATCTGTGCCTTTGGTTGATTATTAGAATCTGTGCATTTACTGGAACTGTAATGGTCATGATATAACATTATTGCCCTGAAGAAGAGTCAAGTTGTCTCGAAAATTTGGCAGAGACCATCTCTATCAAGTTATACATTTCTGTGTTATTTGTTTTTCTTGAATTGTTTTACTAGTTGCCGGTCTGACAGCTTTATTATATTTTTATAAAATAACAACAGTTTTATTTTTTACCATCCTGACAGAACAATTTGTGTTGGGAAATTTTATGTTTGTGATGTCTTTTCCATAGTTGACATTGTTATTTTATGTTTGTTTTGTATTATGGCATAGAAGTAATTACTGCTAGGCCATCTTCATCAAAATACATATGTATAATGATGAAGATTTTTACAAAGATAGTACTGATAATGAGTACAGTTCTCTAAGTGCATATGGTACATAAAAGAAAAGACTTTACCATGGCGTTTTAATTGTTTTAATTGTTATCTCCAGAATTTTTAACACAAGTTTTGCATGAAAATCCTTTTGGAGCATTTTAAATTGTCAGGCCATAAGTAAATCTTTTATACTGGCTGGTGAAGCAAAAATTATAATATACAACCTGAGACCTCATTATGGTAATCCATCGCTAGCTACCAAGTATCAGGAAATCTTCATTTAGGGTAAGCCAAGCTCAGCAACAAAGTATTGGGATTTTCATTTCAGAGATAAAGCGTGCACCTATTTTGGATTATCATTAAGAGGAAAGAAATGGTCATCTTGATTGTTTTTTCAGAAAATGAATGTGAAAATATATACTTTTTCTCTATACCTAGAAATACCTTTCTCCCCCAAAAATACTGATATTATGACTCAATATTCACAAGTGTTATTGTACTTTGATAAGGTACTTTTCATTGTTGTAGGTGACTTTTGCATAATAATCTCACGAAGACTTCTTTGGTTAAAACATATATTTTTTTCTATTTACAGTGTGGAAGAAAGTTCACCGCACTCTGCCGAGGTCACATCCTGTTTTCCACCTGTATCAGTACGATGTGCCTGAGGACATTTACATCAAGCACATCAAGTGAGTATCAGACATATGAAATAAATAGCAAGCATATCAAGTGAGTATCAAATACAGTGGAGTGAGTATCAAGTACGTAAGATGAATATCAACCATGCCAAGTATTGAGCACAAGAGATTAGTATCAAGCAGACCAAGTGAGTATCAGGCACACCAAGTGAGTATCAAGCGTGTGGAGGGAATATGAAGCCCACCAAAGGAGTATCACGCACATCAAATGACAAGACTATTGCTTTATGACGGAAGATCACAAAGATTGAATCATTTTAGATGAAAGAATCATTAGATCTGTGATCAGCCCATCATCATTACAGAGATTATCTTGTTTCATGGCCCCATAGGTCTAACAAATAAGAAATGATTTGGAATACATGGATTATTAAATTTTGCTATAACAACTATAACAAGACATTCAAGATCGAGTTGGGGGACCTAGTACAGTTGTGCTGGCACAATCTCATGATGGTACATTAAAGGGGTAGTGCAACGTCACAGACAACCTATGCTATTTCTTGTAAAATAATAACTTCTAGTAGCCAAAAACATATTAGCGGTGTTATTTTTGAGAAAACACCACTGTTAATGTGTTTATTTTGCAAAATAAGATGGCTTGCGGTCTGCGGTTCTTTTCACCCGCTCTCTACGCCATTACTATGTGACGTCATGACTTTCCTCGCATCTCTGTATTAGGAGGCTGTGCATCTGACTGCCAACTAGTAAGGCCATAGGCCCTATCAATTTGAGCCTCACGGTATTTGTTCTGACCCCGCCTTGGCTTTGGAGTGACATAGTGCAGGCCCAGATCAGACCACCTTACAGTCCAATGTTTCTTTCTGATCCCTCCCTAACTCCACCCTTTCTTCACATAATGGTATGTGCAATGAACCAATGGTAGGAGAAGCACTCATAAAGACATCAATTTCATATGGTTGTCAATTTTATCACCCCTCGTCACACAGACCATTCCCATTACAGATTTGCTCATAACCTGATGTAACTGATTGGACGAAACCACTTCACATAGAAGTGTATTTATGTTCTTGCTACAGAGTCTCCGTGTAAAATGCAAGCTATCATCCCTCTAACCACATGGACTTAGATCATTGCTATTAAATCAGACCGGCTGACGTTGACTACATGGAAATATATAAGTGATCTAATGGTAGCATTCACTGCGAGCAAAAGAAAGCTATCTGATATATAAACTAATAGATATTTAGGCCATTTTGGTTTTCATTCACAGCATTTATAGCTCACTTCTACTCTCAATACATGTACCTTGGTTACTGGTCAGTGCCTAACTTGCTGGGTGGATCAAGTGGTCAGGGCAGACTGCGTTATTATTCAACATGCTATAAACAAAGAGACTACATCTATTTGATATTCCTCTGTTGATCATCGTTTCTTTTGATTGTAGTTTCGGAGCACTTGAGAGGACTTGAGTGGGGCACTGGCTCTTGATTTTTGTTCTTCTCTTATTTTCAAGGGGATTTCATCTTTAGGCATGGAATTTCTCACTTTTCTATGGAGGTTATCTCGACTTTTCTATTAGGTGAAGTTTCCATTACCTTGTGAAGGAGTGTTTATTGAGCTGTGCATATTTATTTTAGCGATATTTTCAAACTGGGGTGATAAACCCCAAATTCAAGTAACATTGTGAGAAATATCAGCGTAATGAGGAGCCCTACAAACGCCTAACTATCCTGCGACCGACAATTCATTAGCCACACAATTAGTCATTGTTTACATACTGTATAGGCCCACGCATAGAGTTAGTGTGCATTTCGGAAAGGCATGACGTCACACCTGGTTTACGGTCATCTACGGAAAGCCAGGATGGCCTGAATGATCCCATCGCTTTCATTGTTAAAATCTCAAATTTAAGAAGCCATTGGCTTCTATTTTGTACGCCAGTGGGTTTACAATAACTGTAACATTTCATGTGAGGCAAAAACACAAAGAAACTTGACACAACAAAACTGATGTTGCACTGCCCCTTTAAAAAGGTTGAGATATTAATGCATTATTTTGTTGTACAATACAAAGGTTTATTTGGAACCTCCATGTGGCCAGAAGCATGGCGCTATCCTGCATTGTTATTAGACTCACGTACTACACAGCAGGGACCCATGTTGTGTGAATTACCGTAATACAGGGTGTTCCCCAATGTAGTCAAATGATCTAGATATCTCTGTCATGTGATATACCACAGTGTTGAACAAAATAAAGCAAGTGTTTATCTCTATTATGGATCGCAAAGGACTTTCCAAGAGAATTTATTGTCCCGGGCTCTTAGATCTCTAGTCAAATCCAAATGCAATTACTCTTCTTTTATTACTAACTGATAACAAGATAATCAAGTTATAAGTTAATAATGTAACTGCTGAAAATTTTGGACTGTGATGCCTCAACCTTTTCATAATTGTATTGGGATCAGCAAGACAAATTTTTCATGGAGAAATATATGCCAGGAAAAGAAGTGAATGTGTAGAGGTCAGGTATTTCCATCAAGATATATTCTTTCTTAGCACATCTTTGGCAAATGTTCTCACCGTACTGCAGTCTTGTGGAGGTCTCCATTCTTTAACATTCCATTCGTCCATATGCCAAATCCACCATCCATTTTTGTTATATTATGTCACTGTATCTCTACAAGTTTTCTGCATCTTTTTATCCAACTTTGTCATGGCAATTTCTCTTTATTGATCATCTTGCAGAATTCAGAATGTTTTTCATCCAGTTCTCTCTTAGACTGACAACACCATCTCAGTTTACCCGTGATATCAATAAATTATGTCTACAGTTGCCTACAAGTCTACTCTCTAACAAAATCTGTGATGGTTTGAAAGTACATCAGGGTATAATTATAACATAACATGACTGCAAATTATATGTTGAGGCACTATTTATTGTCACGACATGGATATCCAGAGTTACCTTTTTACTGTCTGTTTTAGTGATATCACTGCAGATCTGTCATCTCCCGACATCGAGGGCGTCTATGAGACTCAGGTACCTTTGGAATTCAGGGCCCTGGTCAAGCTAGGCTGCCTGACCACGGTCAATCGGGAATTTGCCCGCAGCATGGAGGGGAAGGAGACGGACACCTTTGACGTCAACAACCTGAACTTCCGCAGTGTTGCCCAGTTCCCATATCTGGGTCCCGGGGCCATCAAGCACATGTATCTATATCATCACAGATGGTGGGTTTGAAAAACAATCCTAGATATATGTTAGCATCATTATCTTATTCTTTTCTGTATCAACTTAATTCAACACACTTTCACCCATGTCCAGTGTTATCTCTTTGAAGTACAGACTGGAAACACCTCTGTTACCAGGTACATAGAACAGGCTGAGCAAGTTTTAGAGCATTTACTTTCCACCATGACTGAAGGAGGAAAGCACAAAATGAGGGCAGACCAAAACAATATCGGACTTTATAACCAGTTTATGATGACTGATATTTTGCTTTATGGGATTCCATAGCTTACAGTTAAATAACAGCAAAGTCAAACCCATGATTCAAGATGTTAGAAGAAATCAAAGCAAAATTTTTCATGATCATTTTCGGTAACAATGAAATTTAAACTTATGGTTATGGTTTTTATAAGCTTTTCAACCTCCTGTAGTGGTGGTTATCTCTTTAAACTTATAAATTTTCGTGCTAAATAATCATGACAGACAAAAGAAAAGTCTTAACTGCATAAATTAAAATTTTCCTTAGACAAATCCAGTGGCAAATTTAAATTTCAGTTTCTGGAAAGGTACATACGTCCTTGATGAGAAAGCCAGTAGTTGACAGTGTTTGTATATGAAAGCCTGAAATAGATTTGTATTCATCGATGTCTTAGCAATTTTTTTTCTTTTTTTTTCATTCTTGCATTTTCTGTTCGCAGTGGGAACAAGGCAATTTTTGGTTTGTTCAACCCAGCTGGAAAAACTGCCAACATTTTTGTGTTTGACACAGCCATAGCTGACCAGATGCCCAGCCTGGGACCTCTGTACATGTCAGAGCGCAACACAAAGTAAGGCACTAAGTTCTGAATGGGTTAATAGTTTCTCTGGGTTGCTTGATGTTGATGAAAACTTTATTTGTTTTTTAACTTCTGAGTTGCTGCTTGGCTGATATCCACAGCTCTCTTCTTCACATTGTATAACACATTACAGTGTGAACAAGTTAAAAACATGGATTGTTATCATGCAATTCTGGGATGTTACAACGTCAAACAGACATGTTTTCATGGAAGAAGATGAAGAACTTGCACCATTGTTTACAGTGCAATTTCACCTGATATGTGGCCAAGTTTCTCTCAAAGGGGATATGCATATGGAATCTTATCGATATTGATGTTACTGATGAAGATACCAGTAACTATTGTTGACTGTATTGATGGATTTTTCCCCTTCACTTAAACATTCTGGAAGTTTACTAATTTATGGCTTCATATAAAAAAAGCCACAGTGCTGATAGTGCAAGATATCTGAACTGTATGACAAACCACATAGTATGATTCTGAAAAACTTGTTTGTTACATTAACATGACTGTTAAAGAACTGTGCTGCAGTCTCAAACAACAACAAAAAAAATGCAAACCAGAACCAATTTGTGGCATCTCCATAGCCTTGGTGCTGTCTAACTCTCACTGGCTGTCATGAGTGTTGGTTAACCCTTTGAGCTCTGGTCACCAGTGCCTGAAAAACACACACACACACCTCTCTCTCTCTCTTTATATATATGAATTTATGGACCGAAAATGATAATGCATATTTCTCATTTCATGTTCAATATCTTTTGTAAACACAAGCCTCAAATGCAATCATGGGCGCAGACATCTGTAATCACTGTAGTCCTAAATGTCCGTGCCCCAAAGTGATCTATTGAATCTTTTTGTTACTATAGTGGACGCCTTGGACTGGAGTGTGTCAGCCCGGTCTACGGAGCTGTGGGGAATATGACACTGGAAAATTTGCCCAGTATACCAGGCTGCAGAGTCCAACGGGTCAATATTTTGTCTACAGTTTGATGTTATGCTGTTTCATATGATTAAGTAGTGGGTATTTTAAACTTGACAACTGAATTTGTTCCCACTTGTTGTCTCTTGTGATGTAGTGTAAGCATTTTATGTCTGTGTCTTTTCTGATTATATCTTCATTTTATGTCCAGGCTGGTCCAGGGCACTGATGAAGAGTTACTGCCCCCTGGTAGTCTGACCTTCAATGTCATCCTGGGCAAGACGGCCAATGAGCGGCAGAAGTTTGCCCAGCTACAGCGCCTCCTGGTGGACTATAAGAGAGAAAAACGAGGCCCAACTTTTATAGCTGTGCAGAGCGCCTTTGGTATGGCTTATCGAAACTACAATGAAATCTTTAATAACCCGCTAGAAGAAAGAACAAAGCTGAGCACTCATTTAAGGTTTACATCCGATATATAATGTAACTCATAAACTGCAGTATAGTTGTTTTTCAGTCCATAAGACACCAAATGTTCTTAAGTCAGTTGCAAAGATAGTATAAATAGATAATAATAAGGGTCTGGCAAGCCATGGTCATTGATGTTTGCTCCAGGCCTGACACCTAAATAAGAAAGAAGAAGAAGAAGGTTACTGATGTTCATAAATAAAACTCTGGATTTAAATATTAAATACTCTTGAGATCTTGTAAACGTAGAATTAAAAGTTACATATACAGAACCCCAGATTGAAGGAAGCAGGGATGATATTCACAGGTTTCAAATTTCAATCATGGTGAAGTTTAGCTAAATTATACGAGAGTTCAGCTGAGATTCAGATTTAAGAGAGTTAGATCTATATGTTCAGAGTTGACAATATTGATATGAAGTCTGTCTTCCCTCTTAAACAATGTAAAAAAAAAAAAAAAAAGTAGAGATTTCTTAGAATTTGAAGTTGATGACATTTTTCTCAGGGTTTGCAAACATTTCTGTCTTCTCTTATGTAGAAGAAATTAAATCATGTGTTAGTCAGAGTTTTGAGATTTGACAAAGTTTTCAGTATAGTTACCATCTGTTCTCTTAGATCTGAACCATCTGACCAGCCTTTTGCCAGAGCTAGGTCAATTCCCCCTGGTCCCTATACACATCTCGGACAGTGCGACTCTGTACAACGTACTGGACTGGCAGCGGGTGGGCAGCCGGCGTATGCTCCAGCACTATGTCAACAGCAACATCTACATACAGGTGATCCACTGTCTATCTATTGAAATTCAGGCATTGTTTTATTGAGTATGTTAATACCCTTCATTCCTGAAATGAATTCTTTCTTTCTGCCATCAGATAATGTTACATCTTTGCCACATTGGCAACCGATAGTTTTAGTACTACTACAGCTACCCAATGCTCAGGGATTTCTTGTTTTTCCTAGATGCCATGGATTAAAGCTTTATCTCAGACAAATTGAAAAAAACATGTGTTTGATCTTTGAGTAAGTCACCTTTCATATATGCCAATACTTTATTTATTTTTTATCAATGGCTGCTGACTTTCTGCAGCCCAAGATGACAGGGAGTTGGTAGAAATGGTAATAAGGAAGGAAGTGATTTTTATATGTTTTCATTATAGCCCTGAAGAAGAGTCAAATTGACTCGAAAATTTGGCAGATATTTGACCATCACAATCAAGTTATAGATTTCTGTGTTATTTGTTTTTCTTGACTTTTTTTCTAGTTGCCGGTCTGACAGATCTATTATATTTTTATAAAAGGAAGGAAGTGATGATGATGATGAAATTCTTGCCTGAGATTGCAATTTTAGTCTTTAATTCTGAATGATGGAGCTCTGAGGGATTGATGAGAGAGATGTTAATATAAAAATAATTAAAGCTGACTTATTATTCATAGCTATGTACAGCCAAGAAAGGACACTAATACTCTGTGATATCCAGATCTATCAGGAAAATTATAAACCTCACGACAGATCAGTTGTTATTATGAGCAATAAAATAAGTGAACCTTTTTTTTTTTTTGATGAAGAATTAACCCTCAAGATTTAGATTTCATTGGTTCATGTCATTACAATAATGTTTCATTTATGGCACAGTGAGCTGTAAAGGATTAATTCATTTTGTCCAGGATATCTTCAAGATGAAGTGGAATCATAATCTTCTGGTATGAATGTGTTCATAGAAATTATGAAAATAAATTGGAATAATAATATTGCAGAAAAGCTTTAGAGCAAAATTGTGAGGTATAGAACATAAGTTGAAACCTTAGGAAAACACAGAATTGAGACACTTGTTCTTCATTAGTATCATGTGCAGATTTAGACTTTTACCTTCTTATCCTTTTATCTCAAACCAGTCCTTGATGGAGCAAGCTCGGTACCTCCACCTTCCCGTGGGGAACATTCCGCAAGACTTCACCCTCTTCGGCTGTGACCTGTTCCTTGCCAGATTGGCTATGAAGCACAACCATATCCTATGGGCATCGTCCACTAATCGGCCAGATTTAGGTGGCAAAGAAGCAGATGACAATAGGTAAAATTCACTGCTTGTTTTCTTGCTTTTTGAATATTAATTTGTGGGATGGAGCAGCAATTGACAAGCATAAAGAAATCTGTTGTTCCCTTCTTGTGCAATCTTTGGATCACTAAGAGTACTGTCCCGCCACATTTTTTGCAGCACACTTGTATTACTATTAAATTTGAATCTGTTGCAGGACTAACAGAATTCAATTTAAAAAAAAAAAAGAAAAAGGCTGTGGGGGGGGGGGGGGGTCTCTTTGATTCTTTGCCAAGTAGACAGTCATCTTCTAAGTTAAGGCGTCTTTTCTAGAAATGATAATGATGATCGGATTTAAAAAAAAAAAAAAAGTTGATTGTGGAGGATTGAATATAGATGGACCATTTTTAAGAAATCCCTTTTAAGTTCCTAGTCTATAGCTAGCGAGCTATCCGACCACTCTTTGTTCATTTTTCCAGGAACACTGTGCATGTTCTTCAAGAGA